>VZTE01006316.1:17876-44933 GCA_013397775.1 Eulacestoma nigropectus | reverse complement strand
CAGGGAGAAAATGCCTCCCTGTACTTGTAAGTTTTTTAATTACACAAAAAATTCTGATTTGGATAAATATGGCACTATTTGTGCCTTCCTCGCTTGGAGATATGGTTGTCCTCACAATATTTTTTGTAGCTTTGCCGTCAAAGCCATTCCTTCAACAGACACCACAAGCACAGTGTGTTGTGTGTGTTGTGCATTAGTGTGAGTCCTAGATGGACTTTTTTTTAAAATGTGAACAGGATGGAACTATGGATATTACCTAATGCTCATTTTTCAGTAGAAAAATGAATTTGTAACAGCAACATGTTTAGAAGAAAGATAAAACTGGGAAAAATATTGCCTGCTTAATTTTACAATAAGGAACATTATCTAGCAAGGCACAGTTAATTTGAATACCCCTAAGGTATGCTTTCATTGATTTTACTACTTTTTTTCCTCCATGCAGGAGGTTTTGTCAAATACAGACTTAGCAAACCATAAAGATTTAAAATTTAAAGGAAATGTGAGTACCAGAAATATAGAATTGGTCTTAAAACATGATAATTGAGAAATTAAACGATATAAAACTTAATTCCATTATAGCCTAACAATGTAGGCTAGAACAGATAATATAGATATATAGCCTAATTTCTTTTATTTGAATTATAATGTTACTTAGACAAATGCAGGGAATAGAGTTAGATTTTAATTTAGCTTGAATCTTGAAAAACAGTTCAACTCACCAACACTTCTAACTCCAGTTGCAGTAATCTACTTTCCCTGGAGGGGAGAGGGGATGTGCCACTGCAGTGACCAATTTCTCATACCAAGCAGCATACCATGCTGACTAATTAAATGGCTAAAAATACTAGTTGCTAGAAGCAGAAAAAAACAACCACCATCTAGTATAAATAACTAAAACCTTGATTTTATGGGAAAGTGAATCTTTTAGGTGTCTTTCATCGCAGTACTTGATACAGAAATTAAATACTCTTTTGATTTTTGAAATATGTTAACAGTTATTTTCCTTTTCTTTCTCTTTTAATGTATTCACTTCTGTAAAAAAGAGCTGTTTGAACCCTTTACACAAATATTTAGCCTAAATTACTTCAGTCTCTACTGAAAGTATTCTACATTTCATCAAATCTCCCATAACTTGTCCAAGGGATAACTAACCTCTAGTCATAATCTAAATGGAGTTCACTCCAACTTCATAATTTTACATGTTTTTCTTCTCCTCTTTCAATTTTTATTAACAAAATGAAGTTTCCTTTACCTTTAGACATTAAGAAATGTGCAACAGCAAATTATGCACTCTTATGGATATGCAATTTCTCCTTGTTCTCTAGAGGGTGTGGCAGAAGGGAGGGAACTTATAAATGAATAAATTTGTAATATATTTGTAATAAAGGGATACTACATAATTTTTTTTATAATTCGTTGTATACTGAATTATCTAAGATTTTTTTTCCAGAATTTTCTTCACACTGCCATGATCATTAACAGCAAGCTACCTCCACAGGATTTTCTTATATCTCAAGATATAACAATATATTCAATATATGTTGAATATTCAATACATATATTTCACCTGCAAATTAGTCAAAGTAGACTATTGAGCAGTGATGCCTCAACAGTCAGAGCAGACTCTCTCAAGAAAACTTGTCTAGCTCATTTTTTCTCTTTTTTTCCTGTACTATTTGTACCTTTATAATTACAGCCACAATACATACATTTGAGATTTCTGTTAAGAACTCATACCATGCTGTTTGACTGTATGTATCATCTCAGTTAGAGCACCAGATTTAGCTTTCTGTCAGAGCTGTCATAAGAAAAACACAGCTTGCAGCTTTTCTAGGATGGCAGTGAACGATATCACATCCTTGCAATTACTATGCTGTCATCTCTTACATCTCCCCAAAGGTTTTGCTTTCTTAAATGAAAAATCTGTGAAGGCTGTGCCTGATTATTAGAAATAAATAAATTAGTAATAAATATGAAGATATGTAAACAAGGTTTTTGCATCTCACTATAATGCAGGCAACATTTCAACCAGGAACAAATGAATTCTTGAAATAGTTAAACATCAAATGACACACTTTCCACCACTGCTCTTCCTGCAACAGCTCTACCAGTTCTGTTAGGCAGTTTTTAAAAGAAACCCAGATAATATATATGCACAGATTGACAGCAAAGAGCATTTGCTCCTCAGCACTTTAATACAGAACATAGCTGGCTTATAAAATATGTGTACCATCTGGAATAGGAAAAGTCCCATTGATAGTCCCCTAAAGCATTCATGTTTTCATACAGCCTAGATTAGACCCTGTTTTTCAGGTGTGCTAATCTTACATCTTGAGAATCACACTCCTGGGTACTTTGATTTTCTTCCTTTTTCAAGGCCACATGAAAATTCTCTTTCTCTGCTGAGACATTTTGCCAGACCTGAAAAATAAAAAAAATAAAATAATAATTTAAAAACTTTAATATAATTGAGATAAAATATCAAATAAGTGACATTTGAAAATTCCGGATAACACTGAAAAAACAAGAGGTCATATACTGTGAACTGTTAACTACTTTATATACTGCATTTTCAGCAAATTTTATACAGGGAATGTCTTAATACACATTCTTGTTAGAGCACTCCCTTGTAAACAATTACTTCCATATATATAATCAAGGTGTTCTATCTAAATGCCAAAGGAGGGAAAAAAAAGCATCTTCAGAACTTATATTGCTTTCACTCTTGTTCATTCTGGGAAAGACTGAGGCTGTGAGTTGACATGTTTATGAACTGCTTTAGCTTACTTCAGCTGTCCATAGCCTCCCTCTGCTGGGACCTCCCAAGCTTCAAGCTGGCAAAACAAGTTCCTTTTCATGCCTTTCTCTCCTTACACTCGAAATGGACTGCTGTATGGGGAAGGCACTCTGCTATCGCTTTATATAAGCAGTGAATTTCCTTCCACTGAATTGTTGCTTGTTTTAAGCATAATTTTCTGTATTTCCTGCAACTCCTAAGATTCAAAAGGACAAAAAAGGAAGAACATGCACTGAAATTATCCTGAAAGCATCAAATTGTCTGCAAGACATATTGAAACTCTTCAGGGGGGTGGTGATAGGAAACAAAGCAAAATAATTTCTCTGTAAAGGAAAGTTAAAACTTCAGACACCAGTTTTGAAACCTTTCTCATGTCACTTATACTCAGTTGAACTACTAAGTAATACAAAGTTTTCAGAAATGATGGAGAACAGGAGAAACCAAACCAAGCAGGCCACTATTTACAATTTAACTTGAACCATGAAAAAAAGTTCAATTCACAGTTGAAATAAAATAGTTCAAATAGTTCAAATAGTTTCTGGTTAACAGCTCTCCAATGAAGATTTGTTAGTTTTATAGAGCAACTGACTACTAAAGGAAGTAATGTGGAGGTAAAAAAATTAAAAAGATCAATATAAATAATTGTTTTGTTAAATAATAAATGCCATTTAACACCTGTATTGAGTGACCTGTCTGTTCAGACTGAAAGAAATTACAGTTCTTCAAACCTAAATTTCTTCCCATTGAATAAAAGAAGCATATGTTCAATAATTGATAAAACATGTGTTCACTTCATTTCTTGACTACCTGACTCAGTGAATCCCTATGGGATGCCAGCAAAACCAGACAGCTTTAAGCCTTATTAACTGAGGAGAACAAATACCTGTGCATAGTGCTTCTTGTTTCAGAATTTGATTCTTGCTTAAGACTGTACCTTAGCAAATCATACACAATTTCTCAGCATATTGTATTCACTTTTACAGAACAAGGGAAGTTTTAAATTTTAGGTAAGTTGTCATCAAGAAAGTACTTTCCAAGTGTCACATTTTCAGATGTTTACAGCATTTCCTATTTCTAGGAAACTGGAAAACAGGAAAATTTCCAATTGTCTCCTGTTTAATTTTAAAAAGAGCCAAGTCCATTATTACATATGAGAACTCTTCTTCTTTTCTCTCTCCCAAAACAAAATACAAGATTTTATGAAGTTTTTTGATTTCTATATGCTTGCCTTAGCCAGTAGGATCAGATTCTGTAACAAACATTTAAAATCACTTAGCAGAGCTGCACTGCTCAGACACCAGCCAAACCTGGGAGCAGTGAACGGGGCTGCTTCATTCCCCCTGTTTTCTAATTGATGGACATTGCATCCCTTCAGCTATCACACAACCAGTATCCCAGTATGGAAAATTATTTTCCATACTGTTACCCTAAGGTGACACTGATCTACACGTCTTAAGTTCAAGTTTAAAACACCATCACACTTCTCACAAAGGCCAAAGGAGGAAAGCAGAACAAAGGGCAAGACCCTGCCCGGGTCTTTTAAATTTGAGTTCTGGCCAAAACACCAGAGGGTTTATTGCATCTATTTAGGCAATTTTATTCTATAAAATTTTAGGACCAACACTGACTTTTTACATGAAAAAAAAAATTTTTAGAGGCTTATATGCTTGCTGATGATGTCTGAGTCTTACAGGAAGACTTTGCAAACAGAATGTTTTATTATTAAAAATAACCTCTCATATAAAAATTAATATGCTATTACTTATCTGAGTGAGGCCTATTTACTAGACTGACACCTTACATAATAAAAATGACATCAAGTATTCCAGAGTGAAATAGTTTGGATAAAGATTATGAACTCCTTCCCAATTTACTTAAAGCTTTCTAAACTGTCCTCAAATCTTTTCACTACAAGATTTCAAATGCAAATATTTTTTTCAAGGAACATGAAATCTTGTATCTTGTTTTTTTCTTTGAAGTGATTTAGAAGCATCTTCCTGGTGAGACCTTACAAGCTTGACTAAAACCCAAGCTTTGCATTTCAGATACTTGAAAGAATTGTTTAAAATGTATTGAAGGTATATGCTTGCAGAGGAAACTAGACTCTGTTGATGAGTGCTTTGCTGGCAGCAAAACTTACAGAATACTGGAAGAGAAGCAAACTAAACTCCTTATTTCTTTGAGATGTCTTCTAAAGTTTGCAGTGGAATAAATAAGAGCCCAGTTCTCCTTCATGCCTTCAAAATTTCCTTCAGTTACGCTTTATATATTTTTCCTTTCTAATATCAAACAGCTTTTCTTCTCAAAGGGTGCACTATTGTTGTAATATCCTTATCTTCACTGCTAAATAAAACTGCAAAATTAGGTCAACTGAATCCCATCTTTCAAAAGATTTTTTGACTTTGATATGTTGCTCAATTATTTCCCGTATTAGAAATAGTCTTACTGGCTCTTTCTTCTTGTTCTCACATGACTTTTTGGCATAAATGCACAACCTTTACTCTGTAATCAGCAGTTTTTTGTGTGAGATGCCAGGGTACTAGGAACAGGACTACTTGCCAGACGACCTGCCAACAACAATATGGGTCACATCAATGCAATTTTTTCCTGTTACTTAGGCTGTCACAGATTAATCTTTTCTACACTAAGGGCTTCTAGGGATGATCAATTTACACATTAAAAAAAAATTATGGGCACTCATACTGATCTAACAGAAAGATTGCACAGCATTTTCAATGTAAGCAAACAAAGCAGTTTCTGGCAGAGCACAGGTTCATGATATCTTAAGGACTAAAAAACCCCAGTTCTATGATAGCCACAATGGTTTTCCTCTAATGATGGGCAATATCTTGATATGCCCATTTTGATGAACTTCAAATACTGGAATCATGGAGTTTGTCTAGAAACACATTTTTTGCTACTGAAGGTTTCATGGACCCAAACTACAAACATTCAAAAACCACCTACAGCAAAGACTTGCCAGCCTGTCTTTGATGTGCCAGCTGCACCTGTCTGCACTTTGTGACACCTCTTTGGCATGTTGAATGAGACCAGGCTGAGAGATCCCCCTGGAATGGGGTTACTTCTCTTTACCAACCTCCACCAAGATTACTAACCAGATGGTCTGCCAAGAGGCTACAAATATGAAACAGCCAAGGCAAGGGTCATCCCCACTTCTCAGTGCACTCCGTTTTGTATTCTTCTGGGATGTCTTATTTTGAGATGGAAGTGGCTTTTGTTATGTCTAGGAGATCACAAGTTGCTCAAGGATTTGTAGCACTTGTAAAAATCAAGCATTTTTGTATGTAGCAAGTGGATGAAGTTGTCAGAGCTTTTCTGGGAAAGGTGCATAGATCAAGAGCCAGAAATATCACCTTTCTAAAGTAAATTCTGACTGCTCCTGGAAACCAGGGACTTGGTCTGTACATTGCACACCCACACCCACACTCACACGGGCCAGCTGCCATGTAATGCCTCATATACTAATTTTGGCCACGAAAAAGGTGCTAAACCTACAACCTTTTCCTTGCCCCTTCTTTTTGAGTAGCATCATTTGTAATTACAAAAGCTCACATAATTTTGAAGTGTATTACAGACTTTCAAGTTATCCTCCTAGCCCTACAAATTTCATAGAATCATAGACTGGCTTGGGTTGGATGGGACCTTAAAGAACGCCTTATTCCAAATTTGAGACATTGTAGAATAATTAAGTATACATGATATATTTCCACAATAGAATTCATAGACAAATATGTAATTAATATATATGCATACATATATAAAGAAAAATCATTGTATTTCTTTTCTTCCTGATGTAAAAATCTTCCACAGTAACTCACATGCAAAAATAGATCAGAAGTTAATACAAAAAACAGTAACAAAACTAAATATTTCTGTAAGCGTGATGGTCACTGGACATGTATAGACATATATTTGGCATGTTTTACAGTAGAGATAACTAGCTTTTCTCTATTGCACTGTCAATATTATTCAACAGTAAGTGGGAGAGACATACTCTAGTTTTTATATCTATTTAATGCACATCTACAGAGATATAATTATATAGGACAATTCTTTTTAAAGGACTGCAAATCTTATAATGTACCAGATCTTTAAACTTCTACATACTGTTTCTAAAGTAAATATGTTTGCCCTTATAGTTATTTCCTTTTTGTTCCAATTTGCACTACATTCAACTGTCTTTAATGTGGAAAATAGCTGCTTACACTCAGCATGGAGCACAGCTCTAAGTTTTGCGAATAATCTAAAACAACCCCACTCCAATTAGAAATGGAAATTGTTAGGATATATTCAACATGGAAACTGAAAGATCACATTTCATTTTCTCATATTTCACAGACATTTGTATTGGTTATAAAGGAGTTTCTCCGAGATGAACATCCACAATAATCTCAAATGGCTGAACATCCGTCAAAGTGAAAAGACTTTTCTTCCAAATAGGTCATTTGGGATGATAGATGACATATTTAGATGTCAATTTCCTGAATCATTCTTTTCATAACATTACTACGAGTGCAGAATTTTCCCTCATACATGCAACTGCCTCCTAGCAGTATATTATGTTGGACACTATATACATTAGTGGTTTAAATTTTTGCTTTGTAAGTGTTCTGGGGTCCTTTATCTCTTAAAAAAAACTATTCTAAAAGAAAAAAAGATTTAGAAGTTTCATTTGTCAAGAGCTAAGGAAGACATCTTGAAGTTTTCAAACATTATTTTTAGTATTTCCTACTAAATAAGTCTTCTAGTTAAAGTCTCCTTGGGGAAAAACTAGTTCCTAACCACCTGAAACCAGAGGAACTCATCTCTAATTGAACATCCTTTCTGTGTGAGAACTAGTACGGTCCTCTCTGAACTACAGTGAGCTGGAGGATGATAGTCTCTGTCAGAGACCAGAGCAAAGCATCCTTTCTAGAGTAGTCCAGCATGACATGCAGCAAACACAAAAGTGCTCAGAGATAAGAAAGTAGCACAGAAAAAGAAGATAAACATAATAATAGGCCACGTTCCACTATAAATATACAGAATATATTTGCATTTACAGTATGGAGTGGAAGTCTATTAACTATTCTATGGCTGCTAGTATTTAAATTGACACCCAAATGCCTCCAGGATAGCAACGGGCTGGTAAACGAGAAAAGACTCATAGGAGAGGAGTGTTCTTCTGCAGAAATAGTTGGAGGGCTATTCTTGGGCATTTAAATAGGCAATGGATGCCAATTTAAAGCAATTCTAAAAATGCCTAGCTACACATAAAAAGAAGTTTCATGTGCTTGTTATTGTGCACTGAATTCTGCTGTTTTTTCCTTATACAGCTTATTTTGAAAGCATTGCCTATTTGAGATAATTTCAGTTTTCTAATAGAACCTTAAACCAGCACTTTCAGTTGCTTTACTTCCTTGGAACAAGTGCAGTTTCTTATATTTCCATGCAGCTGAGGGTGTGAAAGCCCTTGTGAAAATGTATTCAACCATTTTTTTTTCTGGATCAGTAAGTGCAGTTCTGTGATGATTCATTGTACCTCAGTTTTCAATAGAGACAGAATGATGTATTTACTTCTATTTAACTGCAAACAAAACAGAGAATATCTAAGTCACATGCTTAGAGAAGAATAAACAAAAGGAAACAAACCAAAGTTCTGGTAAAATTATACAAGAGAAAGAGATAAAATTACCTAACTGAAAACAGAATTTAGAAATACTTTTCCTTGTACTAACCTTATGGAAGTCATAAATAATAATTTATATTAAACTGTGGACAAAACATCACCATCTTCTTGTTGCATAGCATATGTTGGTATGAAATACATGAGACAACAAAAACCTGAAATTATTGGAGTCAGTTGTTTAGGTTGGCTGTTCAGGAAAATTCTCGCTAAATAGAACCTCATGTCACACAGTTTTGTAGCCTAGTGAGGTTAAACATTTACAGCCCAAATTATTTCTTTATCAATAATGGCCAACATAAAAGAATCCAAGTTGTTCTAAGTAGTGCTTAGTGCACACATACCTGAAAACGTGCCTCCTTACTACTTAAAAACAAACTAAGCAAAGAAAATAAATAATTTAGTGTGGATGGATACAGTGTGGTGGTAAGAGAACTAACCTGTATAAGTCTGGAATTTATTAATAGCTTACGATGGAGGATAATCAGGTGCATGCTGTGTACAGGGCAATTCTACTACTACATACTTTTGAGCAGTTACAAGAAAGATTCTTAATAAAAAAGATATTTTTAATAACAGAACTGAGATCCACAGCTACACACATGTGGAAGTACTCTGTAATATAAGAAAAACTACTGAAATTTGCGAACATTCAATGCTATTCCAACATTACTTCAAATTGTACTGCAGCATAACACCACCACAAAATCCAGCTATTCAACTTTGTGGGTCACTGAACATTAACATTTTCCAAATGAGTACCATTTACAAGAGCACCTGTGCTCTGTAATTTTATGGAAATACAATGAAAAATATAACATACTTAGCATCATGTGTCTTCCTAATTTCTCATTTATTACTTGTAGTAATTTAGCCTATTGTTTGCCTGCTCTATTTTTGTAGAGGATGTAACTGCAAAGTGAATTGAAAGCAGACTTGGCTTATCATTCTGCCAAAACCCAAATAGGCTTTTCTTTGCTAAAAATAGTCAAAATTGTTCTTCATATAGCAAATTCAATCAAAATATGCTAACACAAATACCAGACTAAAATTTGTACATATATAAGTATCTATAAAATGAGCCCATGGAAATGGAAATTACATCTCGTCAGTAAAAAGCAATATAAGATTTGAGTCTTGTCATCAGCAACACTGTATTCCATAAGTGCAATCAGTGAAACTGGTGAAATATTTGCTTTCTATGATCATCTGTTGGGGTTTTGTTTGTAACCAGGTATATGTTCCCACAGCTGTCTACAGCTTCCGTCTCACTTTAATCATTTGGCTGATACTTAAAGAGGAGAAAAATATCTTTTGAAAAGCACCCATTTTTTGAGTGTATACCAAGATACAAAAGCTTGTGCCTTAAAAAACAACAACTAAATTACACTTTATATAATCCAGTTGGAAAATTTAACAAGTCCTATTAGATCTCTACTACTCTGTAGGTAGATGCTACTATGTTACATCAGGAGTCTTCTGATAGGTGAGAGGAATGCTCTATTGCTACTCAATTTGCTTTCTTTGAAGTCAGCTGGGCTAATGATAGAAATATTTGCCGAAAGCCAGTGCTGCTTCTAACGATGTAGCCATGTGTAAGCCGAATACATATTATGGATTTGGAGGAGAGCTTGCTGCTGTGGGAAAGCTGTTGATAACACATTAGAGGTTTGGTCCTGAAAAGTCCTAGGCACAACCACAGAAATTTCAGTGGAAGCTGAGAAGGCTCACTGCCTTTACAAAAAAGGGAGAGCTTCCTATAAGACTTCCCTTGCCTCTATTTATTTAATCCCCAAACACAGCATTTTTCTATGACCTTTCTGTTCTGACATTTCTCTGCGATTAATTTTCCATCCTGGCACATGCTTTAAAGAAAATGTTTGTGTAGTATTACATGATTGGAGTCCTGAGTTCAGATCTCATGGCACTACAGATGGGTCACTCGCTTATCATAAAGTTAAGCCACAGTCATTTTATAATTAATCTGATAGTGTGTTCCTAAGGTCCACCTTTTGCATAGATATCTCAAGAGAACTGGGTCCTAAAACCTTTATTTATATTATGTAGGCATGCGTATGCTATTGGATGTAGTTAAGAGCACAGAAATATAACTCCTAAATTGCTTTCAAGGCACTTTATTGCAGCAAATATACCTGAGCCTATATTACCTAGATAAAAGGAAAAGCAGAATAACCTCTAAATGGCCAAGGAAAAAATGACATTTTCCACATAGCATATCAAGACCTTCTTGAATTATTGTTCTTTCAAAGGACTTTGTAATAAACTTCTGGCATGCATATCATTAATCATTTGTATTTCAATTATAAAGTTTTAATTTGTTGTTTTTCTTAGTCAAATAAAAAATTAGGGCAACTTGAGAAATAGGTGGCTTTGCACGTAGTAAAAGCTGTATCTACTTTTGATGCCCTGTAATTATTTAACAGTTCAGTTCTGTGGAATATTATCTTTGCTACAGATCTGATAAAAAGCACTTAGATATCAGTATTTTTATAAATTTTTTTTAAAGGCAGGATAGCTCTAGTATGATTTTCTGCCTGACAGTAACAAAAGTGTCCTTCAAGTCTTATTTCTGAATATAAACTTCACCGTGATTTTCAGGGTCTTCTATTACTGTCTGGCAATATATTACATAAAATTTTTTACTCGGGAGATCTTTCAAAGTATAAAAAATTATTTGAAAATATTTTTCCCCAATATACCTTGAACACTATAGTCTTGAGTATGTGACAAGAATGCAGAGTCCCCTACAGCTACTCTGAGTACCTCCAGAACACTCCCACTTTTCTGGATATTATACTTTCTACCTACTTATACTGCCACCTGCAAACACCAACCCACATTCATAAGCAATTTAGCAGTCAGCGTAGCTGAAGAATTACAAAGACAGATATACAGCACTATGTGACTGACCTATGCAAATCAGAGCCTTGGGGTAGCTGAAAATTCATCATCTAGACAGTGCTACTCATTAAAATAAACAAAATGAAGCAAAGCCCTGCCCCACAGCCAACCCTCCACGACCTCAGATAATAAGGACAAGATGTCAGAAAGCATGTAAGGAAAAGGGCATCCATAGCAATATTAAAAAATAAAGAAAAAAAAGAAAGAGGCATTAGAGACAAATGGTAAGTAAAAAAAAGCAAATTCGGTATGTTTTGATAACACGTCTGCATGTCACTAACAACAGCAAATATTCACACAATCTTGTCTCCATCTTGTCTCCTGGTTTTTAATTCTTGCTTGTCACATCATATATCGAAACTCATTTGGAACAATGAAAAACTGTGGATCTGATAAGAATCAGCATGCTTGAAAGAGCTCACCTACAGCGTTTTGCAGTAAACAGTGCCCCTTATTTCATAAATGAGAAAAGAGAAGTACTGCATGGCAAAATGCAGGATCAATTAATGAGTGCAAATAATAGGAATAGAGCTTTGTTTCATTCAGTTGCCCATGCTGCATTTTACAGGGCTTACCCTACTCAGGGACAATAAGTGAAATAGCACTCCATCAAAATTAAGAGTGTTATGGCAAAATACAGAAATAATTCCATCTCCAAACACATACAAGTCTTCTTTCAGGCCCTGGACATGAAAAGTGAATGAATACATTTTGGCTTCCTGACACTTCACACATTTAAAATAAAAAAAAATGGGAAAAAATAAAAATCAAGATGGCAAGTAAACTGTGGTTTACATTCTGCATAGGAAAAGAAAAACTTTTGAAATAAACTGTAATAAAAGTTAAAAAATGAAAAAATATCCAACTGCAAAGCACAGGTTGCACATCATTTGTACAATACAAACTGTGCAGCAGCAGGGTGAACCTGGACTTTCATTCATATTATGTTTATATCATGTGCTATGATATCTATCCCATTAGTGTTATACATTTATCTAGATTTCTAGATCTCTATCTAGCATTTTGGGAAAAAGACTGTTGGGAGAAAAAAAGAAACCAGCCACCAAAACTTCTTCAGTAAATAATATATACATTTTAATCTCTAAATTATGTATCTGGACACAGGCAGGGGTTTTTATGTCTTCCTGAGAGAGATTTAGGCTTGCTTGCTGTAGTTCAAGGTCTCAGATTAGCGTGTGTGATATAGTACACTAAATATACTGCAAATATCTAGGTACAGTTTTATTGTCTGAAGACGAAGGGTCACCTTGGCCAAGTTAAATTGCTCTTGGTATTTATGTAAATTTTTACTGGCTTTCAACAGAATTTTATGTAAGTTAATAACTTTTTAAAAAAGCTAGGTGATGTGCTTCTGCTATTTTTGGCTCTAAATTCAGACAGAAACAATTTTATGCAACTCTACAGAGGCTAGTTTAATCTTAAAATCATGCATTTGTGATGATTTTTCACTTTTTTCTTTCACTTGATCTGCAGTGGGAGTTAAGATTAAACTTTTCTGTCTACCCTTGGGATTCTCTAAGGGGTGTTCTGCCATAGCATGACTGAAACATGAAGGAAGATAAAGCATGGAACCATGAAATCACAGGGCTTTTTTTCCCAAATGTCTCATGATTCAGAACTACAGCTATTGCTATTATGACAGTCCAAACTATGGTATTACATTCACAACTAGAAATGGAGAGGAAGGCAGTTGGTTCCCTCAGATACATCTATACATCTATATATCTATCTATATGTATTTCTGTATATCTCTACATATATGCAATATGTATTTTTGCAAATAAATTTCGTTGCTCTTCTGTGTTGGATTCCATGAGCACCTAATGGAATTCTGATCCAGGGAGGAGGCATCTCAAATCTAACATTTATTGATTAAAACAGTTTCACAGTATTGGTATTAGTGAAATGACCGAATAATTTTCCCTTATTAATTTTTCTTCCTAGAGAAGCTGTGTCCAAAAACTTATGACAAGTTTGTTGTTGGTAGAGGAACAGATTTTCTTCATGCTGTGTGAGAATCATTGCTGTTTGCTGTATGTGCACAGACAAGCTGTTATATATAAGCAGAACAAAACAGATTGTGAAATTTCAGTGGTTATTGAAAGCCAGACTATTCTATCAGAAAGGAAATAATACAGAAATCACTACAGATAAATAAAGATCGTAATAAAACCATAGAGGTAACCATTGGTATTTTTCATTTTAATCGCACTTGACTGGTAATAGATCTGGGCAACAATGAATAACAATAAAAACCACCTTTCATTTAGACCAGGAATAAGACCTTGAAATTAAAAAATACAGAATAAAAATCCTGTTTGAAGCCAGAATAATTTTAGTTTGACCTAGTGACTGATATTTCAATTAGAAACATTCCTTCATGGCAAAATTTGTGCCAAGGAGCTGAAGTAGAAATCTCATATTTTCAAGAATAAACAGAATGCGTATGTTAAACACTTGCAGACTTCACGTTAGAAGCTACAATATAGGAGAGGTGATACATAAAAAGTTCAAATATTTAAATGAACACATCATGCACTAAATGTAACTTCACTGTAAAATGGAGTAAAGAAACTGAAGGTATTAGGCAAAAACCTTTTAAGTACTTCACAGATGTCTAGGGATGGGTGTAGAAGTTGTAGATTCTATATAATAGAAATTCATTCCTTTATTGCTGGTGAGCTATTAGTTGTACTTACAAGCACAGTTCATCTGCTCCTGGCCATATATCCCTCACAGGTCTGCTGATAGAGAATCATTGAATGATTTGGAGTGGAAAGGAAAGAATTTTAAGTCATCTAGTTTAATCACCCTGCCACCTTCCACTATTATTTGTGGAAGTGTCCCACTTCCATAGGGACACCTTCTACTAGACCAGTTTGCTCAAAGCCCCATCCAAGCTGCTTTTGAACACTTCCAGGGATGGGGTATCCACAACTTCTTTGGGCAATGTGTAGCTATATTCTTGCTATGAGCTTTTTTAATGAGCTGGAACTACTGGAAAACTCTAAGAAAAGGCAGCAAAGGCTGCATAAAGCAGTGATAATCAGAAATATCAAGTGGCATGTTGATGTGGCTAGAGTTTGCTTTAGAGCAGCTAAGCTGTTGCCTGGATTACATGCCAGTGTGTAATTTGCCAGGGCTGCACTGAATTCAGTTGTGATATATTGGCTTAACAGGGAAAGACATTTCCATGCAGGCTGTTAAAAATAAAAACTGCATCATTCCATGTGTTTGGAAAGAGCTTGACTCATATATTTAAATAATAAATGGTAATGGGGTGGACAGCAAAGTCAGGTGGCATTAGAGTAGTTGGCAATGATGACACAATGTCAGATGCTAAATTATTCCATATGGAAATTTACTGTCCTGTAAAATTTTATCTGTTTAGCTCTTTAATATCTAAAACCCAAAATATGCTTAAGGTTAATAGAGAATAAGGGATGGTTAGAATTCTGTCTAGCTGACTGAATTTCAGAGTCACCTAGTCATTTTTCTTTTTTTTTTTTTCTAATGAATGTCCATGTAAGAACAGGCAAAATCTGGACTTCAGTTACACTGGAGCTCAACATATAAAACAGGAAAGAAGGTCTGAGTTACATGTTTATAGTTACTTTTTTGCTGAATTTCTGCTACTGAGGACATGGATGAAAGCATTATCTAGGAGCTTTTATATGAGTGGTAAACTGGGAGAATAAAACTTTCAAGGTATACATCAAAATTTGTATAGAAAATATTTGTGGCAAATATTATGCCAGGTGAGACAAGATGTCCACAGGGGTTTCTTCTGTCCTTAATGCGTATGATGATACAATAAATTCACAGCATAAAGAAACATTCAGTGATGCCAAAATATTACTCCAACATGGTATCAGAGACTGGGCGTAGAAAGCAAAACTTTTTTTTAGTGGCTTAGTTGCTCATGAACACTTATGTCTAATGCCAGAATGCAGTTAGCTCACTTTGTATGGATCATTTCACTTCAGATTTCTTCTAACAACCATTTGGTTAGCAGTAACTCTAGATGTCTATTGTAAACTTATCTGTAGCTAAAACAAAAAGAAAAGGAAATAGAATTAATTAGGTTTGAAAACATATGGTTTGTTGAATACTCATGCATATAAATATGCAATATAAATATTATTAGAGAAAAAAACTTGTTAATAGGTTTGTATAAGTCAATTACCTATATTAGATTATATCCAAACCTATAATTTCACATTCCCTTAATAACAGCTACATTTTTATATCATTTTGTCTTATAGAGTGGGCAAGTTCAAATACCTAGTATTTTGTAGATGCAAAGCTCACTGATGGCTAGAGATATGGGTATATGCTCCTGCAAATATATGTATATATAAACTACATGTATAAATACACCTTCTGCTTCATTTTCCCACCACTTCTGAAGTTTTAAAAGAGGCACCCTTCATCCTTCACTGCAGGGAAAGGAACTTTCTTTTCTGTAACTGTTAAGATACTTAGCATCCTCAGTTGTGTGTGGGAGGTTGATGTTATAATACTTAAGAAACTGAAACCACCAAATAAACACATTCCTTCAACAACACTCTTGATTTTCTACAGCCATCACAAAAGAAAAAGCAATTATCTGTGGTTAATGAACACTATATAACTTACACTCAGAGCAGCAATAATACACAGCACCAGAATATGCTCTATAGGCAATTAGTCTTCCCAAATGAACAAAACAGCTACAGACATGAACATCTGTATTTTCAGGAAGACAAAGTCAAAGATGGAGGAGTAGACCCTAGAAAAACCAACTTGGTGAAGCTGGAACCTTTCTGAATCATGACCTGAATTCCATAAATGGGTTCACTTGGCGAAGTGCTTTTCCTTTGGAGGCTTTGACTTTTCTTCCCCAATTCTGCCTTAAAAGAGGCTTTCTTATTGATTTAAGTACAGTAAAGGAAGCTTTTTTGAAAAAAACTCTTTACTTGCCTGTTTATTTAAGTCCCTTCTTAAACAGTTGCTCTTACAACAAATTACCTCACAATATAATAACATGATAACATTTTCACCAACAGAGATAAGGACTATTGTCTTTCAAAAGATATGAGAAAAAAGGATTTAATAAATAATCTATAAATTACCTCAAAATATGTAATAATTAAATATTTAATAGTAATTAATTATATTACTCCATTGCTTCAAACACTCAATTTGAGCATCATCCAAATAATATTTAAGGATTCGAAAACAAAATATGCTTGATGCTAAAAGTTTTTTGTTGTAATTGAATGTCTGCTTTTCCATTATATGGGAGCACATTCCTTCAGACTAAATGACTTCCAATTTGACAATAAAATAACATTTATTTTACTATTTATTTTGCATTTTATCTATTATTATTTTAGCATAAAATAATAAACATAGAAAAGGGGGGAGATTAACCATTTTGGAAGATGATGAGACTTCACGTGTAAAGCAGTAAGTAGTTTTTTAAATTGCTCAGGGCTAAATTGAACTTAAATGGCTTGGATTTAATCACTAGTTTATTCTGCAATTCTTATGCTTTATGATTCAATGCAATGCTTTTAATCAAGTTAGTAGAAAATTCCTAATAATGGCCAAAATGCCCAATGAGTATTGTCTTTAGGAATATTTTCCAAACCACGTCTTTGCTCAAATCAAAGAAAAGGATCTTAACTGTCTTAACATAAAAGGATTTTAACTTTCTCTAATGTTTCCCACTTGGCTCCCTATATACATATTAAGGCAAACCTTGTAAGATTAATAATACATATTTTATAAAGGATACATACATAAATAATTTTCAAATAAATCTTCAATATATCCTTGGGTAGCAAAATTCTCTTGTGAGTACTTTCAAAATTACGCTCTATTTTGTAAACCACTTGAAATGAGCCATTAGCTCCTCTGCACAATTTCCGTCTTCTTTTACAAAGAACATCCACAGAACAAATTGCTCATGTTAAAAAAATTTAAATGGGGTTATTAATGTGGAACTGCAAAGACACATAAATTCAGTTTTATTGTCATTGCTCACATGCACATATTTTTTAACAGAATATGTAACAAACACATCAGCTAGGAAAGTCAAAAGATCAAAAATGTATTACTATTTTTCTGCTAAATGCAACTTCAACTAAAATTACAAATAATGTACATTTTACCAATCATCTGCCCTGTCACCAGGCAAAAAAAGAGAGAGAAACATTAAAAAAAATCATTTGATGTGAGTAGGTGAGGAAAGATATCTCTAAAATAATAACATCTGAAGAGTAATTAAGGGGTCTTATCTTTCTCTGTTTCTGATAGAGAAAAAGACAAGTAAGCTTGTCCAGAAATCTGCTGAGCATCACAGCAAGCCTGAGGCTGCTCTAGTTTGGGGTCCTGGCTTTAGACTGAAGCAAAATTAGGGAAATTGGATGTATGCTGTCTACACTAATCCATGGGTCCATGTGAGACCATTCACCATACCTAACTGTCTGGATTTTGATGTTATTTAAAACATTCCCTAAGAAACGTAAATTTTGTATTTACATATGCCTTTTCAACCACAGTCAATCCACAGTATTCTGAGACATATTATGTACTAGATTATGGGAGACTTTATCAAAACATCTGACAGGTAAAGATGTTAATTAAAAAACGATATTTGGAGGGAGGCTGTGGAAGGATTTTCATTTACAGGCAAACTGTTCTGCAGTTAATAGCCACAAAAAGTGCAGCCATAAACAGTTAATAGTTACCTCTTTAACCCCTTAGCACATTGCTAATTTCAGAGTTGAACCCTGGGGTAATGGGCCACTCCAGCTACTTATACTCTGCAAAAAAGAGGAGTGAGGTCAAATAGTTAATAAAATGAAGATAAAGATCGTGTCACTAAAACTTGAAGGAAAAGGATACTGTTTGTGGGGGTTTACAGACTGAATAAGCCATACCAGGTGCTTTTTTCCAATTTCCCTTGATTGTATTCAGTTGAAAAAAACTCCTCTAAAGTTAATTTACTAACAATATAATGTACTAATAATGAAAACTTCTATAGAGTAAGTAATAAAATGAAAGAGCTTTAGCTTCCAATTTAATGATCTCTGGTGTTAAACATTTTTCCAGCATGTAATAAAATTTTATTAAAAATTAGGAACAGAAGAAAAAGGGCTGTAGAAAAAGTTCTATGGAATCTTTATGAGGCAAAAGCAAAAACATACTCAATCTAATGTAAATTCCGGAAGTAGAAGATACAAGCAAGAATTGCCATAACCTTGTGAACCACCATTAACATTAATACAGGATTATAGCTGCCATCTAGATGATCATAATGAGAATAAAACTCTATTCTATTTCTATTGTATTCTATTATTTTCTGTTGCTCTATTAGCCCAAAGGCAGCTATGAAAAGCAGAATAGGAGAGACTTACATGAATAAGTAAGTCATGCTAGCCATGCTTTTGCAATTAAATTATCTTCTAGCTATTTAAAAACAAAATTCTTAATCCATTAGCCTTACAGACACTCACCTGATATTTCTATGATAAGTATCTTAGGAGACACGTATTCCTTAGTCTTTGAAATTAAATCCTAAAACAATGGATAGTGTCATTTTTCAATGCAGTTTTGTTCTTCTAATGTTTATGCATTAGGAAAGGGTTATATGATTGCATGTCATTACTGCATAGTACAAAATATGTCTGAGTCTACATTTAGTAATTGCCTTTTTCTCTTTTTAATTACAGTTTTCTAATCCACTGATTGAACACAATGATCTACAGGTCACTGAAACTGCAGGTCTTGGTGATATCAACTGTGGCAGAAGCAAAGTTGGAGGCAATAAAAGTCAAAAAGTTCTGAGGTACCAGCAGCTGACTCTTAAGGCTTTAATGGAGCACAAATCTATACAGTGCCCTCAATGCTCCTGCTGTTTGCTTATAGCTGACCATAGATAGAAACATAGGATAACTGAGGTTGGAAAAGACCTCTAAGATCGTTAAGTCCAACCATTACCTAATAGTACCAGGTCCACCACTAAATCATGTCCTCAAGCACCATATCTATATGTTTTTTATATTATATATCTAATATAAAAAACCACATAAATAATATTCTGTGCCCTTTAAGTTTTCCTTCTGATAAAGTTATGAGGTCACACGTTATTTTTACCCTCAATTGTGAGCATAAAACTATTTCCAAATAATAACCCTAATTATAGAATCAAAGAATCACAGATTTAACCAGGTTGGAAAAGACCTTTGAGATCATCAAGTCCAACCTATGACCTAATACCACCTCATCAACTAAACCATGGCACTGAGTGCCACATCCAGTCTTTTTTTAAACACCTCCAGGGACAGTGACTCCACCACCTCCCAAGGCAGATGATTCCAGTGCCCAAATCACTCTTTCAGTGAAGAATTTTTTTCCTAATGTCTAGCCTAAACTTCCCCTGGTGCAGTTTAAGACTGTGTCCTCTGGTTCTGTCAGTGGTTGCCTGGGAGAAGAGACTGACCTCCACCTGGCTACAATCTCCTTTCAGGGAGTTGTAGAGACTCGTAAGGTCTCCCCTGAGCGTCCTTTCCTCCAGGCTAAACAACCCCAGCTTCCTCAGCCATTCTTCATAGGACTTGTGTTCCAGGCCCTTTACCAGCCTTGTTGCCCTCCTCTGGACGTGTTAGAGCATCTCAATGTCCTTCCTAAATTGAGAGACACAGAAATGGACACAGCACTCAAGGTGTGGCCTAACCAGTGCCGAGCACAGGAGAAGAATGACTTCCCTGGTCCTGCTGTATCCTGATACAGGTCACGATGCCATTGGCCTTCTTGGCCACCTGGGCACACTGCTGGCTCATGTTCAGTCGGCTGTCGACCAGTAGAGTAGTAGTAATTTTTCATAGGTTCTTGAGCAAGGACTTTGCAATTGCTTTGGTCCAATGGTCAGAGCCTTCATTATGGAATATTATGATAAATTGTATCTTGGCTCTTTCAGCTGGTTAATTTTTCATGAATCACACTATACTGTTAGTTTTCTAGGATCTATGAAAACCTTGTTAAATCTTCATTTAAGGATTAGGTCCAAATGACACATTCCAGACATTTCTTCATTCCTTCAAAATGTACTTGTATATTTTGAAGAAATGTACACATATAACTGTATTTCTTTTTTCAAATTTTAGTCGATTTTATAATTATAATACCCTGAAGTATTGAGTGATATGATCATTGTATGACTTAGTACAAATAATTAACTATTGTATTATTATTTTATATAAATGTTTCTATCAACAATTTCTACTTTTGTTTATGAAATTAATAAGAACTAGAGCCTAAAAATATTGTCTTCCTAGTTGAATCATATATCCTTTATACAAAACCAACTTCAATCTCCCCTCCAATTAAATTAGTGAAGAAGCTATGAATCATGACACTGCAATCATTTTATTTTTTCAGCAGCCTTGCTCTGTGTTTGTAGTAGGCGTTCAATATTTATGCACTCAGAATAACTGTGAGATTAAATTTAACCTAAATACATTATTTCTGTACCAAACCAGTAAACTCAGCCTCCTTATTTCCTACACAGCCATTTCAAAATGCTCTTCAGTCTTGGTCTTGATGAACTTTCCAGACTTGTACCTTCTTTGAAAAGGCTCACAAGCTCTTCTCCTTGCTCCTACAAGAACACTTTCTTAGTCTAAACAAAGATATAAAGTTCCCCAAGCTTACTTTGATGAGGAATGAGAGAAGTCCTTATTTCAAAAGAAAGGGAGGATGGCCCACAGTACTTTAACTTTTCTGAATTTTTGTACTCAGTAGCATATGCTGGAGTCCACAATATTCACAATATATGTGAGGCAAAGGAAATGACTCCTTGTAGAAGTTTTTAATCACAAAAGTGATTGATCTTTTTTGCAAGATCTTTAAATCTTTTCACAATGTAGTGGTAGTTGCCCTTTCAGTCTGTATTGTGCATTTCTACAGAAGGATAGTTCTCATTCCATTCAGCCTGTCTTTTCTCCATTGAGACAAGGACACTGATGTGGCATTCATAGGTTGTCTTTCAACCTATGCTGTGTACAATATGGGAATGGGTGCTATTGTTTACAGTTTGAAATTCATGTGTATTTCCACTCTTAGAATTGTAAAGTTCACAAAATACACAAAACATGCTGGGCGTGTATAAAGAAGGAATTAATTTGGGGAATACACAGAACAATGTTTTCGCATTAGGGAAAAAACACTACAGAACAAGCTAGCCCCTATTATTCTGGTATCACTGTGTTCCCCATGATTTTTGTATTTAACCTTGGAAATAGAATTTTCTTCTGTTTCACTTTTGATTTTGGTTTGCCATTAATTTCCCACAGTGCTCATTTTCTTGCATTTGGAGCACAGGTATCTTTACACAGCACAGCCAAAGATATTATTACAATTTTTGGTTTTTTATAAGGTATATTGTTCACCTTTTTCAGAGAGAGGAATTCATAGATGGAGTAAGAATGCAATTTCTCTACTACCTCCGTATAAATTCACAGAGTTTTTTTGTCATGCCAAGACACAGTAAGCGCAGAAAATGCCTCACTAGGTCTTCAGTAGCAGTGCTCTGATTCTCCGATTACACCAACCCACACTTCCCATGGCTGGCAGCCTAGTCAATGTTATGATTTCCATTCATAAACTACACTCTTTAAGTATCCAGGTCCATAGGCATTCATCTGGAGAATAAAAAGGAAAGCAGAGTTTCAGTCCTCTTTTGTCTTCATCTTTCTCTTTCATCATCACCTCTGTAATGGGAATGAGGCAAGAAAACTACTACAACAAAAGACAGATCCAACTCTCAACTAGTTTGGAAGCATTTTCCACTGGCAGAACATAGACTAGTTATTGTTGTGACATTACAGTGCGAAATAAACTATATAATAAAAGTAATTGCCAGTAATACAGAAAGCTAAAAACCTCATGGTTCAGGATTAATGATCTGCCTTCTGGTTATGCTTGATTTTAGTTTTGTCATTGAACTTGTATGCACACAGCCCTAAACCCATTTGTCAATACTTTCGGCACCAGTTTTGTATTATGGCAGGTACCTGACAAGCAAAATGGCTTTGAATTAAAATATTAGTGCCAATTTACATGGTAAATTCTGTATTTTACATTCTTGTACATTGCAAATATTAATTTATTTAGGACATGTTGAAAAAATAGATGTCAGACATACTGCTTTTGATCACTTTAAGATAACTCTGTCTATGATTTAAATGTAATAATTTCCCATTACTACACAATTTTCCAGATTAATGAACTATCCAGAACAACAGCTTTATTTTGCACTGATTCAGGCACTTATAATGCACTGCTTTGCACATATTTTATTATTTTTCATGTCACATTCTCTATAAAAAACAAAATGTCCAGGTAACTTCTTTTCAAGAAATTTGGCAACTTGTTTTCCTAGTTATCCTTTCTACACCAGGTTCTTGCGCTAAATATCTCTAACAAGCTCTCAGGTATTACAGTTACCAATAATGAATACAAATATACAATCTACTTATTTTGAACTTTTTTTTTTTTTATGAGGAAGCACCCCAATCCCAAGGATAATTGTCCCCAAGTGGTACAGCTATCATACACTGTATGACTTATCCTTCCATGGATTCAAAGTAAGTTTGACATTTTAGAAAGCAATTTTTAGGCTGGATGAGAACATCTCAGAAATGAGATATGTACCAGACAAATTATCATTTGTTGCCTGAAGGTGAAAGTGCTGCTTATCAGACATGACAAGATGTCTAAGTGCTGCTTATCTTATGTTCCCACTTTTATGCATGATAACACATTTAATTAATCACATACATTTATATTCCCCCAAAATAGTAGCCTGCTGTATCAAAATATTTATGCAAATCTAATAATAATGAAAAAGAGAGCTACACATCTGTAGTTAAGAGTTATTTGGTTTTTGTCAAAGGAAAAAGAAGTCAAGGAGAAGATATAGAAGAAAGGGCATCATCATAAAAAACCAGCTCAAGTGCAGAGGGTGATTGATTATGATTCTTTAACAACTTGATTCACAGTATCAGATTTCATTAGTTTTATAATCACAGATAATACACAGATTTTTAATACTGAGGTGTCAATGTGTGGAAGAAGAGATTTGCAGACCATTATTCTTTCAGACATTTTCATGGCATATGCCAAGTGCAGAGAAATGTGAGAACTGGCTATTAAAGAGGCAGTTTAACTTATTCAAGCACTTCTGGATACAGAGGACTAAAGGCTGGTTTCTCAAAAGGCTACAACACAGAAGTACTGACACATTTTACCAAGTACATTAAACACAAAATCTATTATGATTGTTGAAAAAAAAAGAAGGAAGAGTACTCTGTATTTCACTCAAATATCAAAAATCTAATCCTAATCTCTATGCTGTATTCTCATGTCCCTATCTGTAAAATCAAGGAGACCTCAAATTCTCCAAAGGCTCTGACCGTAGACCAATCTTAAACACAGACATAATGGCTAGCTGGCCCTTATCCTTCAGTAGTTCTTTGCTCTCATTACAGAGGCATCAACACTTCAAACCTGAAGAAAAGGACAATAAGAGCAAGATAAACAATTCTACAGCCACATTAATTAGGAACAATATGCTCCTGAGATCCCAGAGTGCTGCTCAGTTTACATGACCTACAAAAGAAGAGTCTGCTGTCCTGTAGAATATAGGTCCAGTGATCTTAATCTACATGAACACTATCATACCCATGTGCTGCTACTAATTAATACAGTGCTTTTTTTCCAGAGGTAATAATTTTTGGGAATGATGGTTTCTTCCTGTAAAACAGTTATTAAGGAACCGACAATCATAATTTTAAGAGTAGCAATGTGATATGATATCCAGTTTTATAATTATATTCTGCTTTCTGAAATTGTATTTTAATTTTAATTACATATAGAAAGATTACTAATTTTTGGCTTCAGCCTGTGCACTAACCGTGAATACCAACAGCTGCCATACACAAATTACAAATTGGCTGTGAGTTAGCAATTCCTATTTTTATTTCTCTTTTGGAATTTAAGGAGGACATTGAAGTTTCCTTCAGTCATTCTTCTGTAAAACTTTTTTCACTGAAATTACAGATTTCTTCTAGATCTATCTATTGAATTCAGGAGCAAAATGCAACACTGGAGATGAAAATTACTAGGATAGTTGTTAACCACTGTAAATCTTGACTGTATTATGTTTGAATTTATTGACTCAAAACACTTATCATCTTTTTTTTTCCTCATGCTTTCTCTGAAACTGCCCTTCTCATCTTGCAATACTGGAATATTCCCTATGGCCTATTGTCAAGTCCATTTCGGCAATTTTGATTTGGGTGTCCCAGATTATTTTATCGTTTTTATATAATTTTTTTTTCCACTGAAAGAAACCATGATAAGCAAGCCCCGTATTACTGTTTAGTGCTGTACTACCACAAACTCACTATCAGTGCCTGACAGGTAAATGATCCTATGAATTAGTACCCTCATCTATTTTAAATGCAAATCCATCTTCATTGTAGATTTGTTGTGCAGACATGCCCTTACCAAGTGATAGAAAGAATTTTGTTACTCAGCAAAAAAGTAGCTCCTTCCCAACTAAAAAACCAATTTACTGACATCAGAAACAGTCTTAGAATTATCCTCAAAATTCATTCTAATCTTCCAATGAATTTGAAATCCTCTCTAGTTTCAGTTTGATGCTCTTAAACGACAAACTTTCAAAGATGTTAAAAAAAACCCTACCCAAGAGAAAAATCATACCTTGGTGCTTGTCACTTGAAATGGAACTTTGGAGTCCTTTGTATTTGAGGAAGTCAGCTTCTCAGCTGGTTTTGAAGGGATTAGATTCATAGTGGGAGGCTGAATGCGCAGAACGGAAGACAGGCAAAGCTGCACAGTCTCCTTCAGAGCTTTCAGCTGTGACTCCTGGGGAAAATAAGAAACCATCACTTCTCTAAGATGTGCTATGATGAACACAACTGCTTACTTTCTCTATCTGTATTAAACCAAACACTTATGAGTAGCTGCTGCTTTTTCTTACTGATGGAAGGAATTAAGACTGTCTCAAGCAGTACTTTTATACGATTAGGTTACTGTGCATTGCACACCAAACTGCCTAGGAAGTCACTGCACTCCCTTCCCATCCCTTCATGCAGTTTTATTCACATTGATTATTGCAAATAATACTTAAATATGATTTTTTCTGAAACGAAAAATACAATTGACAAAATATACAGTGTCCAGCCTTTTATATGCAATATCTACAGAGAAATCATAAGTATTGCAAGACTCAGACTTTGCATGGAGTTTTGTTTATAACATTTCAAATAATTGGTATTTTTCCACATTATAGATTGATTTTAATCCAACAAAGATGGCTTCCCTCATAAGCATATTATACTTCTGCAGTGTTTAGTAGAGAAACTATGTCTTTTTAACAGTTAAGGATATATTTGTCCAGACCCACTACTGTCCATTAAGCCAAAATAAAACTTTTAAGTGGTGAGGTGCTTGCAACTCGTTAGAACATTTGTATTTTACTCCCAGAAACATAGATAGATATATTGATGGAAATAGAAGTCTGTAACTGAAATAAGCTGAGAGAGCAAGAACAATGAGATAACTACAGCAGTGAGGAAATAATATTTTAAATCTTTGTTTCATCAAAGCAAGACAAATGTCAAATGTTAGCTATTGAGGTAACTTCTTACACTCATTTCAAGGGGAGTTAGCAGTATTTGGCATTAAAAAAACCCCTAGCTTTTATTCTTTTTATTAAAAATGCACCTGTGAATACAGAACACATCAGCACATTTCAATCATCAAAGGTTTTTTTAAAGGTACATAAATCAATGTATACCATGGCAAAAGATGGTGGGAAACATATGTATAAATGGTGGAAAATGTGTATATACATTACACACTACATACTAAGTATGTGAAATATTACATATAAAATATAAAAGTATTTCAGTCATATTAATCCTAAGCAATGGCATACAGCATGTTTTAGTTTGTTTTCTTAGCAAATTTTTTTGAGAACATGACAAATATTCCGTTTTCCATCAGATAAACTTCCCCTGAACTGAAAGAAGGCAATTATCTCATAACTGGAAAAAAATGAGTGTTTCTTAAAAAACCAAACAAAGCCAGTTAGTAGAGTATATTTCAATAGTAGGATAAAACACAACCATAGAAAGACTATTAATGCAGAGCACAATATGGAAAATTAAATAAAAAGGAGATGGAACATGTTATGACCTGCCCCTTAAGGCAAGAGTAACCCAGGTTCTTGTTAGTAAATCCCTTGGGGCAGATTAGAGTGAAAAAACTCTGAATTATTTGTGTTTTTAATATACATATACATACATACATATATATATGTATATATGTATGTTTTATTTTAGAACAATTTGCTTGCAATGGAAAGCAAGCATTTAACTGTTTTGGTTATTACCTACAGTAACATAGCAATATAAAAACATACAAATAACAGTTAAGAAAATGTCTAGGAGAAAGAAAAAGAAAAAGAAAGAAAGAAAAAGAAAGAAAGAGAAAAAGGATGGAAGGAAGGAAGGAAGGAAGGAAGGAAGGAAGGAAGGAAGAGAGGAAGAGA
>VZTE01006316.1:0-17813 GCA_013397775.1 Eulacestoma nigropectus | reverse complement strand
AGGAAGGAAGGAAGGAAAAGAAAGAAAGAAAGAAAGAGAGAGGAAGGATAAAGGTAGAAAGATATTATCACCCATGGATCCAGTGATGAGACTTGATGCAATTTAGATGTCTGTTGGTTAAAGTGATGTTCACAGTCTTGTTTCCTCGGAGATGGGGGAAAGCCCACAAAACATAGAGTTCAAGGGGTTAATACATGTTTAGGCTTATGTGGGAACGCCCAGGGTACCTCCCCTGAGGGAGGAGTTCTACACTGTCTGTTGCAACATTGTGGATAATGCACAGTCCTCTGATGGAAGGCCCCAGAAATGAGTCTGGGCACACTCTGGGCGTCTTTGATGGTTTATGACACCTTCTAAGACATGACAGCTGCCTCTCACATCAGTGTAGTTGAGCCAGTTATGCCCCATCAGAAGGGATGAATACCCTCAAGCCTATGTGTGAATGTCCCGTGTGAATGTGAGTGTCCCAATACCTTCCCCGGGGAGAGGAGTTTTACAACTCAGCCAGTTGTGTAAGGGAGGACTTTGGCATGATAAAAAGCATTATCCCACTTCTGCAGGGTCTGCTTCTTGTGAGCCTGTTCCCTCATCTGGCCCAAAGCCCAGCTTGTAGTCTCTGGTGTTGGGTGCTCATTGTCTCTGTCTTATGTGGATCAGAGGTTTTGCTGTCACACACCCAAAAACTCTCCTCTCTCCTCAGCCTGAGGGCAGAAACCCAGCTCCAGGAAAACACCCTGCCAATGGCCCAAATGGCCTATTGTTTTGAGTCATTAACCATTAACATTTCAGTCTCCCACGGAATGGAATTTGGTTTGCTTGCAAACAGAGAAAACTGAATGTCTTTCCCTTAAGATGTGTGCAGGCAGATGATATGTCTCTGAACTAAAGGCAGAGTAAAAGGGAAAAGACTACTTTATCCATTTGACTCAGGGACCCTTTAAATTCTAATTGACAGCAGAAGATACTAGCGTACTTCTTTTCATGTAACATGTCTTTAATCCTAACTTTTCAAGGAGTGACTGCACAGACAGCATAAATCACCATTTGTTATGGTCAAATGGGCAGAGGTAGCAGACTGTCTAATTTTGCATGATGATATGGACTCAGTCAATCTAGTCCTATGTGACCCTAGTGCTTCCTGCAGATCACACCGATCTGAAATCACTCTCTCATCCAGAAATTTCTCTGGATAATTTCTCATCCTGTCATCTCTCAGTCCTGCCATCTAGTGCTCATTCTGTTCTTGGCTGCAGCCATTCCCATTTTGCCATTCCAAAGGTAAAAGAAGAACAAGTAAATTTGTTTTCATCCTGTGGATAGCATAATTCAATATTGACTTTGCTGATAGGAGATCTATAAATGGACAGCATGAAAGCACAGCTGAAGGAAACACTATTGGAACCAGGGATGTAATTTGACAAAGTTCTCTATAATCTTGCATAGATGTATTGTGGTCAAAATAGGCTGCTTATTGGCCAAAATACTGCCCACATAGGATGCATGTCTTCATATTTCCCCGATCCATTTATACTCCTATCACATGGTTAGATCCACAGAATCACAGAATCATCAAGGCTGGAAGAGACCTTCAAGACCATCTGTCAACATAGCACCATTATAATCACCCCTAAACCTAAGTGCCACATCCAGATGCCTCTTTAACACTTCTAGAGACGGTGCCTCTACCACCTTCCTGGGCAGCTTATTCCAAAGCCTAACCACTTCTGCAGTGAAAATAAAATTTCTAATTTCTAATCTGAACCTCCCCTGGCACAACTTAAGGTATCACTTGAGACATGGCAGCAGAAACCAACTCCTGCCTCACTATGGTTTCCTTTCAGGCAGTTGTAGAGAGTAATGAGCACGAGCCTCCTCTTCTTTAGACTAAAGAACACCAGTTTCCTCAGAAGTTCCTCAGAACACATTTTCTATGCCCTTCACCTGCTTTGCTGCCCTTCTCTGAACTTGCTCCAGCACTAAAATGTCATTTTTGAAGTGAGTGGCCCAAAACTGAACACTGTATATGAGGTGTGGCTTTACCGGTTCTGACTACAGGGGGACCATCACTTTTCTAGTCCTGCTGGCCACACTATTCTTGATATTTGGGGCCTGGTAACGCAAAATTTGTAAGCATTCTAAGGGTCCATGGTGGGAAATAGAAAAGTGCTCTAGTGTAAATAAACTTACGAGAGACACTAAGTCTGCTGTCAGGACAAACTATAATTCAGTAAGTATCTAAATCTACTAAAAAGCAGTGTAAAAATTTTTGAGCTGTTTTTTTCTAGTTCGACCATCCTCTTCTTAAATAACTTTGCAGATGTACTTAACTTCAAGTATCATAATTAGTTCCACTGATTTCAGTAGCATCCCTCCCAGGTACAACTTATATGCAACTTAGTATGCATCTAAATCACTGCAAGGCTTTCATCTGTTTTTGTCAAATTACACCAAAACATTGACAGCTGACAGAGGTAAGCATGCTTATACTACATTACATTACACTTCTTACTTTGTCAAGGGCTGCTTTTTCCAATTCATCTTTTGCAACTGCTAGTTTTTGTTCCAGATCTGTTAGCTGTTGTGCCTGTGGGAATCAAGAAAAAAAGCTGATGCAATCTGCAATGCATTTTTTCTTGTGAGAGAGGAAAGAATATAAATTTTACAAGTAATATATATGAGTTGGGTCAGATTTGTTTTTCCTGAGGGAAAAAAAAAAGTTATGGTCAAACCTGCTCCATTTATGTGAATCCAAGTTTATAATAATTCAATGTCAATAGCAAAAGTAATTCCATACTAAAAAATATTTAATATTATGCCATAATATCTTTCTGGAAAATTTAAGGTATTCAAATGTCTTTTAATTATTTTGTTTACTTGTCTGATTTCTGAGTGCAATTTGAACATTATTTTGTACTTATAAACATTGAGATGCCAATATTAAGCTAACTTGGCATAAACAGAGAAATTAGAAAACACCCAAACATTCTTGCATGCAGATACCTTATGAAATTATACTATCTACTAGTATATAAGGTGGTAACTCCAGATTTTTTTTCTCCCTGTCTTTTCCTGGAAATATAAAAGGAAAATTCACAAGAATAGCTAGCTATGCAACTACATAGTGGGAAAGCATTTTGAGAGACTTGTGCTTGAAGTCAGGATCAGGCAAGTAGCCTGCATCCTGAGTGGAAGGACTGCTGGCTCTATATAATGTATGTATCATGTATGGAGTGCAGGGGTTCAGAAGATCCTTTTAAATGTTCAGTAAACAAAGACAATTATTTTCTCTCTCCTTCCCTAGGAGGTGTATAAACCCAGCCTGCTCACTTGAAGGAAATACATTCTCTGCAAGACTTTTCCATTTTAGGGAACAGGAGCTCCCAGATTCCTGCAGTTCTCAGCCTTGTCATTAGTAACACATTACTATGCAACCAAAAGGAATAAGGATTCTTTTGCTATTGTATCTGAAAAAAACCACAGCCCAGTCATTGTTTTCCCTGTTTGAAAAGGGAACCATAGAGAAGGACACTGGACTAGCCAGTTATCCTTTCTCTCTGAAATTCTGATTAAGTAAATACACATTTTGTGCATGCAGAAATGGGATAAAATTCTCATTTCTCAGATAAAGAGCAACACATTTTTATTTCGACCCAATATTTGTAAGTGCATTTTCCCTCAACACCATCTCATGCTCCCAGGTTTCTGGAGTTCATCCCCAGCCAGAGATTTTTTTCTTGACAGACCTCTCAAGATTTCATGCACACTCCTGACTGTAGCATAGCTTAATGGATACCCACGCAACATAAATGCTGTTTAGTGTAAATCCTATAAAGGTGGTTAACTTGGTCGCTGCTGGGGTAATGACAGTCCTTCCAGCACACGTCATAGATGAGGTGATGAGCTTAGGCAAGCCTGCAGCAGACAGCTGAAGTGATGTTTATTAGCATTAGGCATAGGCTGTACCGCCAAATAAAATGTCAAAAGTCTGGAATTTTCAGTTCCCAGCTCATGTAAAGAGCTTAGCTGCATTTTAAAACAGGATTAGGCATTTATCTTCAGATTTATCACCTTAGTCACAGTTTCATTAGTCAAAACCAAACTTGATTCAAAGTGGAAGTCAGCTGTTTGTTCAGATGTGGGAAAGTCTCTTGTGAATTGCAGTCCATAATTCCCACTGCATCACATTTCTTACACCTAACATCAGTCACTGTCACAACACACATACCAGACCACTAGTTTGGTCCTTTAGTCTGGCAACAGAGAATCCACTACAGAAAGAATCTTTCCATTTTATCAGTTTGCAAAGTTTAAATGGACTTAATCACTGGTTTACTAGAAAAAAAAAATACTAAGATATAAGAAATTGCTAGAGTTTGGTAACTTTCGGATTTTTTCCTAAATTATGGGACACAGTATCACTCACAATAAACATAGTCACAGACAACGTGTGAAAAGACTGAATATTGACTCTATGTGATGCAGAGACACTTCTCATTACATACTAGAACTAGACCAAGAAATTTCTCACATCATTAATATTTTTATATTGCTACTTATTAAATTATTTTTCAGTACAGCTATACAAATTAATACATTCTCAATTAAAGAGAATCAAGGTTTGAAAAACTGTACATCTAACTGTACAATTTCAATTGCCACTAAAAAGGAAATTACACAAAATAACACTTACATGATAAACATGAGGCTAGGATGGCACCTCTGATAAGTACGCACTGCTGAAGAATTAGAATCAGATGGAAGATGGTGAGGCCCAGAAAACTAGGCAACTTCTTCCTTCAGCACCATCAGTGTTACAGTTTAAATCAGTGGAAAACCAGAACTACAGTTATGAATTTGAGGGTGTCTGGTTTCCTCCAATACATGCATTACATAGGCATCTGAAAATCTAGGTAGTTGAGAGAAAGCAGGTAATGGTGGTTAGAAGTGACTACTGTTTTCTTCCTTGCAGGGGAATGTCTGATGCTATATAACACACTGAACTCAATAAAACTGCTTCCATATCAAAAACCAAGTTGGAGGAAAAGTACTTAATTTCTTTAATTGATATTTTCTGTGACAAAGAATTACTATATTGTAATAACACTGTTTACATATACGAAAACATTTGTGGTTTATGGTGAAAAGAGGTTTGAAGTACATTAGTGAAGTTTTTCTGAATGCATCATTTATCAAGGCTTATTCTCATTTTTCAAAATACCATCATATTTTGATGGACTAAAATTTTCTTTAACATTTATGTATATTTATTTCATTTCACAGAATACTGAGCAAATAGCTCAGTGATATCAATCCAACTGATACCAAGTAAGAATACAATTCTGGCTTAAAAAATGCATTTTGATGAACCATTCACTTGAAAGTAGTGATAGTTATTTACATTTTAGGTCCAAATCTGCAGAATAATCAGATTTTTTTCTGAAAATTTTTGTCTCTTAAGGCTAAATTCATATTGCAATAGTTTCACTGCTGCTGCAATTTACAAGTTTTTTAGGGAGACGAAATGAACTAACATGGCTTTGATACTGAATAAAGAAAATGACAAATACCAATAGGACTACACAAGCCCAATTCTAATAAACTGCAAAGAGTCTTTAAAAAGACTAGCCTGGAAGAACTAAAAAATACTAAATTTCTCTTAGGTATTCTTATAGAATGAAGTCTTTGAGAGGAAGCAGTGAGACAAACAGCAGCCTTCCAATGCCTAAAGTGTGCCTACAGGAAAGCGGGAAAGGCACTTTTTTCAAGTTCCTGGAGTGACAGGACAAGAGGGAATGGCTTTAATCTGAAAGAGGGTAGGTTTAGATTAGGCATTAGGAAGAAATATACTTTCTGTTCCATTCTTTACTGTGAGGATGTTGAGGCACTGGCCCAGGCTGCCCAGAGAAGTTGTGGATGCTCCATCACTGGAAGTGTTCAAGGCCAGGCTGGATGGGGATTTGAGTAACCTGGTCTAGTGGAAGGTGTGACTGCCCATGGCAGAGAGAGTTGAAATTAGATGGTGTTTAAGGTCCCTTCAAACAAAAACCATTCTGTTTCTATGAAAAACATTTTCCTTCATTCTCTGACAGAGTTCACTGAGCAATTACTGTCAGTGAAGTACACTTTTCTAACTCACTTAAATGAATCATATTAAACTAAATGCCCACATGTCTTTGGAATAATGACTTTGAATGTTCAAGAATTTATAAATAGCATATTAACTAATATTGAGATGTTCATATTCCTCAAAGTCACTTGAAAGCAACAAAATGGGGGTGAGACAAGTTTTGTTATCTGAAAAACAGTCGCTAGAAGCTTTATGCTTCTCACTTCCTTAGTCACATCAGAAAAAAACCCCAAAACATTCACTAGTAGTCTTTTGTGTACCATTGCAGAAGTTATACTGATGCCTTAAGGTTTAACTTTTATATTTTTCAAATCTTGTACTGCCTAGTGTGTACCTCTGAAGTTTCATGTGGTTTATTAACTACTGTTCGCTCATGCTGGTTAGACATAACAAACCCTCTCTACGCTTGCACTTCAAGGACACCTTGATTCTCCCAGGCCCCAAAATGTGTAAACCAAAGCCTTGAGAGGAGGAGCAAACTTGGGGTAATTACATCATTAACTGAAATTATAATTGGAGAATTAACCCTGATATGCAAATGGCTCAAACTTATAAAAGTGCAAAGAACCTGTGACCCAGGGTCTATCTTGGGTGGAGCCCCTCGTAGGCTTTACACTCCCAAGCTGTACCTTTGAAAGCCCTTCAAATAAATACCTGCTTTTATTCTCTTATTCTTGTCTAGCCTCTGTTTTCAGGTAGCCACTTCAAGGCATCAATACCTTTTGGTTTTTCTAGAAAATTAATCTTTTTAATGATCTTTCTTGGGGCAAACATAACGACATCCATAAAAGGAATAAATTACTGTTGGATTATGTATTGTTGGTGACCTTATGGTACATTACAAATAAGCTCCAAACAGAGCTTCCGTAAGTGTTCTTCTTGGTATTTTACCCTGAAAATTAGATCCGAACTTCCTTCTTCTTCCTAAACCTAGCTAGTGTATAGGCTTTTGAACTGACCTCTCCCACTGTAAGTCCTCCCATTTCTTCTTGGAAGTCAGACAAAACCTTCAGTGTCTCATCCTTGAGGTGAGTTATTAAACTTTTCTGAGAGTACAGGCCAACAAAACCAGGCTGTGACTCTATTTCTGTGTAAGATTTAACAAACCAAATAGCACAATGACTAATTGAAAAAAACATTTTCTCCTGAGAAGTGCCAGAAACAGGACCCCTTTAAATAACGCAACACTTGGTCTGGGTCAGAGGGAGGCCACTGTCAGCTTTCAGTTGTATTTGATCCCTAATAAATTCAGTGTTAATAGTGTGATACAAAGACCACTCCTAGAATGTTACAAGCCCAGTGTTACAAGTATGGGTCAGGTGGGTAGGTAACGCAGCCACACAGCTGTAAGGATAGCTACTACAAATACTGCATGCTCGTTAGCACAGCCAAAAGAGGGTTTTAACAGGCTTTTTACCTTTTTTTTCCCCAGAAACTTTATACAGCATGTCAACATGGAATAGAAAATAAATAGTGATCCCTCTTGCTATTGTTGGTGCTGAGAATTTTTTTTGTGTTTGGTGGTTTATTTTAAACTTGTAACTGTTCAAAACCCTTAAGAAAAAGGACCTAATCAATTTCCTTTCTTTTCCTTACGCAAAATTTCAAAGGTTTTTTTTTTTGTGGTGCCCCCCCGGAAAAGACTAGGTCATGGCTTCACGCTAGAAGGATTACTCAGACGTGCAGAGATAAACATAGTCATGTCTGGGTTCTCATTATTTCAAGGCATGATAAACTGGAATTTTATTTGGTTATTTCAAAACTTTTAAGAACATATTTTATTTCATGCAAAGGATTGCTGTTTATTAAGAGTTACATTACCACACATGCTGCTTAGAATTAATTAGAAAATATGATTGTAATGTTTAAAGCACTTGTTAAATAGATTGAATATTCTCAACTCTGTTTTATCTCTGCACGGGCTTAAATAAAATGTTTAAGAAAAAAAAATCTTTACTGTACAACTTTTATAATTAATTCTACTTTCTAATGAGGACACATTTTACAATTGAAAACCATGTAACTGTAAACTTGGATAAATTATTCACTAAACACAATTCTGCTGTGCTTATTCTGTAAGCATTATTTGTATCTTAGAAAAACAGAGACTTGTTCTTCTAAATTGCATTGTTTACTGTAGCGTAAGGTGTTAAATGTAAATGAGAATAACACTTTTTGGATGCTACTACATTTATTCAGGCATGCAGCAGAAACCAGATATTCAGTGACATCTGAATTAGATTTCAAGCATCTACAATAAGAAGAAAATTCAGTTAAAAATAGCATTTCTGCAAAGTCTTACAGCTTGTACATTTTATTAATGCTTATTACTGCTGTAATGCTTTTAACTCTCATTTTTGACTATTCTGGATGTACATTAAAAAAGGAAATAATTCCTTTGTGGCTTTTTATTAGCTGAAATTTTATTTTTCCTTCCCCAACTCTTACATACATGTGTTAAAATGAATGCAAAACTGCAGTTTGCCAGGGTTTCAGTACTCAGCTTTTAACTAAAAGAAAATTACTGTTTTTTCTGCAGAAACACATTCAGAAGATGCACATAAAGAGCCACATCACTCACCTTTGGGCCTGATCTGACACTTATTTCTCATGGGGGAATTTTATTCCTTCAGATCAGGCCAGAGCACCACACATTTTAGCACGAGCTGTACTTTACAATGGATAACCCATCCAAATGATCGCAACAACCTGCTGGTCTTTCTTTTTTAAGTCAATCCTCTTTTAAAAATCATCTTGTTTATTTTAATAGTAAGAGAACAAGCACTGAGGGAGTAAGCATTTTAAAATTCATGTTAGGCATACCAGTTGTGCTCTGCACCTCTGTCAGCAGTGCACTAGAAACATTTATTTCATCTTTTTTTCAGAGAGGACTAGTTCACAACCTGACCAAAGCTTCAGCTTTTTGGTTTTGGTGCTTCTTTGTTGGATTTGACCATTCTGGAGAATTATAATTCAGCCAGGAAAATACAAAACAAAGGAAACAAAACTACTTTTTTGGTAATATCACTTAAAAGTGTTTGTGAAGATGTAAGTTCTTAAAACTTTCCATTTCAAAAACATTCCCTCATATTCTGCTGCTAAGAAAGTAAAACCTAAACCATGCAGCAACAGTATGTACTGATGCCAGCATATTCAATATTGCAAACTGCCTCCAAATCAGCAACAATGAGCAACACAGGAATTAAAAAAAACTCTACAAAAATGCCAAAATTTATTGCATTTATTTTGAGGACTTCATGCTGCAGGTAGTCATGTAAATGTCTCTGAATTTGCTGTCAGGAATATCCTAAGAAACAGAATCAAAGCTTTACAATTACCTGAAAGAAGGTTGTAGGTGAGGTGGGGGCCAGTCTCTTCTAGCATGCCTGCAGTGAGATGACTAGAGAAAATGACCCTAAGCTGGGACAGGGGAGATTCAGGTTAGTGTCCTGGTGCTGGCCAGGACAGGGTTAATTTTTGCAGTAGCCAGGAAGGTGCATGGCCAGGACTCGGAAGTTATTCAATACCACCTCAGACCATTTTCCAGGGACAGGGGATCCAGAATCCTTTCCAGATTGAGGTAGTGTGGCAGAGAGAGTGGTCGGGGGTTTCCACAGGGTGAGCAATAACGTTTCTTTACTTGTACACTCTGTCTTTAGAATGGTTGCTGTCACTGTTCATTTTGTTATGTTATTGGTGTTTCAAATAAATTGTTCTTATCTCAACCCATGACCTTTACATTTTGTGCCTCCAATTCTCCTCTCCACACCACTGAAGGGCATGGGGAGGAGAGGCAGGAGTGAGCAAGCAGCGCATTGTCTGGAGTGGTTTCAGTGGGAACACTAAATTGGAGAATACCATTCCTAAACCATGACAATTACATATTAGGAAAAAAAAAAAAAAATCACTGTTAGGGTGGTTGGGCTTTGGAACAAGTTGCCCAGGGAGGTGGTGGAGTCACCATCCCTGGAAGTGTTTAAGAGGTGTCTGGACCTGGCGCTGAGTGATATGATTTAGGGGTTTTGTGGCTTAGGGATAACAGTGGTATTGCTAGGCTGATGGTTGGACTTGATGATCTTGAAGTTCTCTTCCAACTTTGATGATTCTATGATTCTAAGGAGGGAGACTAAGTGATGCAGAAGTATCTTCTCAAATAACTTTTAATTTCTTTCTGATTTGGACCAAATGGCAAGGTGTTCAAAATTGTCTGCTAGGAAGAACACCCAGTTTGGGATAATACATGTCAGTGTGCTCCAGATTCAGATCCATTGTGCTCCTGGGCAATCACCAATCACATGAAGTTTAACAGGGTAAAGTGCCGGATTCTGCTCCTGGAATGGGACAACCCTGGATGTACACATAGACTTGGGAACAAGACATTGGAAATCAGTGTTGCGGAAAGGGACCTGGGGATCCTGGTCAATAGCAAGTTGAATATGGGTCAGCAGTGCCCTGGCAGCCAGGAGGGCCAATTGTGTCCTGGGGTGCATCAGATAAAGCATCACCAGCTGGTCTAGAGAGGAGATTGTCCTACTCTGCTCTGCAGTGGTATGGCCTCATCTTGAGTCCTGTGTGTAGTTTTGGACACCACAATATAAGAAAGAGGTTAAGCTATTAGAAAGTGTCCAAAGGAGGGCTACAAAGGTGGTGAAGGGCCTTGAGAGGAAGCCATATGAAGAGAGGTTGAGGACACTGTTCAGCCTGGAGAAGGAACTGGGGGGAGACCTTCTCACAGTCTACAACTTCCTTGTGAGGACATTGAGAGGAAGCCATATGAAGAGAGGTTGAGGACACTGTTCAGCCTGGAGAAGGAACTGGGGGGAGACCTTCTCACAGTCTACAACTTCCTTGTGAGGACAACGGGGAGGGGCAGGCACTGATCTCTTTTCTCTGGGTACCAGTGACAGGACCTGAGGGAATGGCATGACATTGTGTCAGGGGAGATTTAGGTTGTATATTAAAAAAGATTCTTCACCCAGAGAGTGGTTGGACACTGGAACAGGCTCCCCAGGAAGTAGTCACAGCACCAAGCCTGACAGAGTTCAAGAAGTGTTTAGAAAATGCTCTCAGGCACATGGCATGATTCTTAGGGCTTTCCTGTGCAGGGCCAGGAGTTGGACTTTGATGACCCTTGTGAGTCAAAGTGTACTTCTGGCATTAGCATCCAAACGTACATCTTGGCAGCTCTTGACTCAGCAGCACATAATAGCACATGTGGATCATGTGCTATTGGATCCAACTTGTCTCATGGTAGCTTTTAACTAGACTTGTCTCACACAGAAACGCAGAGTAGCAAAGACTGCAAAACCATCTAATATCACTAAGGCTGCATGCTCAGATCCATATAGAAATTTTTAAATGGGATTTTTCAGTTCATTAAAAAAGATATGATTTTTCATGCTCAAAACTGTGTTGTAAAAAAAATGTACTGACAATAAGTAAATAGACCTGAATTACTAAGTACTGAAATTATATTCACATTTTACATATTTATGTTTTCCAAAATTGCATTAAGCCATTAAAAAACAGTAGAGATTTGTTTCAATAACAATATCAATGAATTATGTTAATACATAATCCAATGTCCTTACTGAGAAATATAAAGATAACACCCCTCCACCTTCTTGTATATCAGTCATAGAAAGATATTAAAAAATTCCCATGTCTGCAAATAACCTGTAAGTATTTTTCAGCAGCAAGCTGAGTTTAGATCTTCAGGCCCCTCCTGTGTTGCTAACATTAACATATTGTTAATGATTATAACATCATGGCAACAACATACAAATGCTAAATATGACATTTGAAACAAGAATATGTACCAATATGTACCAAAAAGATGCCAATGTAAACAGTGACATCTACTTTTCTCCTCATTTCTGTTGGGACAGAGTTAATTTCTTCTCAGTAGCTGGTACACTGCTGTATTTTGGATTCAGTATGAGAATAATGTTGGTAATTCACTGATGTTTTGGTTGCTGCTAAGTAGTGTTTATTTTTTGTCTCATGCTCTGCCAGTGAAGAGGTGCAGAAAAAAAAAAAGCTAGAAGAAGCAGAGCCATTACAAGAGCCATTTTCAGTGCCGTTACCATGGCCACCACAAGGGCCATCATGGGAACAGGACAGAAGAGACAACCACCACTCAATGCCTATGCTTGAGTGAGCTGTGGGAGATACAAAAAGATTTTAGCTGGGGACGACAGGCCTAGTAGTTTGGAATTGGAGGGTAAGTAAGGAAATCAGCTGGGATCACTTGCTAAGGAGCCAAGTATTGCCAAAGAGATGGGAAAAAAGAAACAAGCCCTTAGCCTCTGGAGCCCTTAGCCTCTCGTGAAGTGCGAGGGAAAGGTATACACATAAGGGCAATATTCCACGTCACCCAGGCAAATAGATGGCAATAGAGAAAGGCATTCAACACCTGAGAGAAATAGCCATATGAGAAACGATATATTATGGCCTGGACAATGCGCAATTCCCCACAGATCCAGATGAAGTCCTATGTGTACAACCCATGTGGTAGAAATTTGTAAAGAGTGCACCATCAGTGCAAGACAGCCCATTGTCAACAATAATTTGAAAGATGGTGTGTCACCAGCAGTGGATGAAGCAATTTGTCAAATCCAGGAATATGAAAACAGTATTTGTTTTCCCTTATCTTGGCTTTGGAGAAACTGTCCTGGGACTTCCAGCAATTCAGCAAGTTTATGCGAGCAGGCATCCTTTTGCTTAAGAAATAGGATATAGAAGGTACATACCACAGGGTACCCTAGAGTTTTACCTGTGGGACCACAGAGAGGCCATGAGGAAGTGGGATGGAAAAAAAAGGAAGTGGGATGGAAAAAATGTGCAGGCCACAGTCTGCTTTCACCTGGAGTGGCATCCGGTACACCTAGAATCAAGTGCCCAAGGGGTGGAAACACAACCCTACCATCTGCCATAGCACCCTATCATCTGATCCAGATTGCACTGGAACAGGGTGAAGCTCTGGAACACCTGCAGTGCATTGATGCTGTCATCATATGGGGCAATACAGCTGAAGTTTTTGAGAATGGGAAGAATATAGTCCAAATTCTCCTGAAAGCATGTTTTGCTATATAAAAAAGGTTGAGACCTGCAAAAGAGTATGGAAAGATAGACTTCACCAGATCTCAGTGGATGTGAATATTAAGATAACAGCCACCAACTAACAAGAAAGAAAGATAAGGGTTTTTAGGTGTTGTTGAATTTTGGAGAATGCACATTCCAAATTAGTCTGACTGTAAGCCCTCCAAGCCCTTCACTCTATGAAGTGACACAGAAGAAAAATGATTTTAAATGGGGCCCTGAGCAATGGCAAGCCTTTGAACAAAGCAAGCAGTAGCCCTCGAGCCAGTCTGAACAGAGCAAGATGTAAAAAATGTGCTCTATAATGCAACTGGAGAGAATGGCCCTACCTGGAGCCTCTGGCAGAAAACACCAAGGAAGACTCGAGGTTAACTCCTAGATTTTTGGAGTTAGGGATACGGAGGATCTGAAGCTCGCTGTATTCCAAATGAAAAAGAGATACTGGCAGCTTATTTTCAGTAAGTTTGGTAAGGTTTTCAGCTGTTTGCAGAAGTGATTAGTACTGAAACACAGCTGCTTTTGGCAACCTGGTTACCTGTGTTGGGTTGGATGTTCAAAACAAGGGTCTTCTCTATACATCATGCAACAGATGCTGTACATGGAGTAAATGGGTTGCACTAATCACACAAAAACCTCATATAGGACACCCTAGTTGTCCAGAAATCTTAGAAATTATCACAGGCTGGCCAGGAAGCAAAGATTTTAGAATGTCATCAGAAAAGAAGATAATGTGCTGAAGAGGCCCCACTATGTAATAAATTACCAGAAAGTGAAAAGCAATATACCTTGTTTATATTGCTGGATCCAGCCATCTTGTGGAAAAGCATCAGAGACAGAAAGCAGCTGTATGGAATTCCTTACAAGTCAGAAACTGCTTTAGGAGAAGGTGAATAGAGTCCGTTTGCAGAGGTGAAAGCTATCCAACTGTCTTTAGACAGGCTTAAGGAGAAAAATGGCCAGTAGTTTAACTCTTCTGCAACAGAAGCAGAATAACTGTCAGTGTAGAGCTAAGCCCATCTGGGCTGCCACACTGTGGCAAGACTGATGCCCAGGTGGAGAATCTGCTTGTGAGGGTACATCACATAGATGCTTATGTACCCAAGAGGAATGGCAGATTGAGTATGTAACACTCCACCAAAAACCTGAAGGCAAACGCAATGGTGGAAGCAACCACTGGATGACTGGAAACATCTTGTGCCCCATGTCACCACCCAGATGATGGGTAATGCGGGAGGATGGGGAAGTTCAGTGTGTGCCTCAAGAGAATTTGATTTAGGGTGAGAATAGCAAATAAATTAAACTGTACTATGTTAATAACATCATGTTAATAACTATATAACACTGTGTATTATCACTTCTATAGTGGCTACATGTGCATCACCACACTGAGCACCAAAGCCATTTTAATGTTTACACAAGTTCTCTGCCAAAGCAGGTCTTTGGTGGTTTTCTGTTTGTTTTTTTTCCTTTGCTTTTCTTTAATTATTTAATCTCTTTCTCTGTATGTAATGTAGAATCTCATTGTCTTCATCAGAGAAATAAGTAATTTAAAATTCTGGGAAATCAGTTTACTGTGGCATGTAATTAACTTGGCTACTAGGGAGGGAAATACACATGGCATCAGTTTTACTTCAGAGGGAAGAATGGTATAGATATATACCAAATCCAGTCAATACGATGCAAAAATAATTTCACATGGTTTTGTACTTGACTCTACCATAGCAAATGATTTAAATTATTTTCACATGTCAAATAATGACCTAATTTGTGTATAACTAGGTGTTTCAAAGAATTTGGAAAATGGTTTTGACTTTAAATTTCCAATAATGATATGGTCCTTAGTCCTTCAGCAGTATTGAGCATGCATAGTACTTGAAATATTGAGAAGTATAAAAGAGTACTGAAGGTAAATTACAACTCTGTTCTTACTTTGTGAAGCTGCACTTCAAAGAAACGTGTGAGTTCAAGAGTATCATCATGGAAACAAGCTAAACCACTACAAGGAGCAGCAGAGGTTGTCAAGCGCTGGGAGCAAGGTTCTCCACTGCCCTCCCTCCTTCCTCCCTCTTCCGTCCATTGTTCCTCTCTCCCACTACAATCCCTGCCTGCCTTCGCCTTGCCGTTTCTATCTGTGCACCTCTGTCTTTGCTGCTCCTGATGCCACTGACTCCAGTCATGCACTGGACTTCCCAGACATCCTCTAACGCTATTAACTGGGCACCTGGTGGCTCTGAAGATACATGTGGAGAAGTCCTAAAGCCTCCCCAGGGCCAAGAGCAGATTGTTATTCAGTAAACACCTACCCTGATGGCAACGTTTCAGTAGGAACTGATCATATCTGTGTACCCAACTGGATCAAACATGCTTTGCTCCTCAGAGGAAGGTGCAAAATGATTAACCATGTTATCATTGTAAAACCATCTACAGAATACATATTAACAGTTACTTGATTTGTTGTATGGTTCTAAGCGTTAAGGTACCAAGTTGTTGTGTTATTTGTTGCAATAGCCAATCCTATTTGCTTGCTTATTTGAAGTTAAGTTCTACCATGGAACAAAGATTAAGTACATTGTTAGGCCAGGTGCTGTTAGTTGTTACTCACATTTGAACATTTCTTGTTTTTCGAGGACTGTCTATCAATATATTTTGTCTTAGAATTTAAACAACCAAAGGGAAAAGAGATGAAGCGGTAGATCAAATATGTCTGAAACTCTGAAGCAAAAGCCTTAGAAAAAAGCAAACAAAGATATGCTCAAACCATAGCACTGCAGCATGGTCACCTTTTAAATTTACAAGAGAAATTTCAATAATACAAGATACTTGTATAAACTGACATTGAAAGTCATTGCTAGATTTTTCTTCATCTCTTATTACTATCATTTATACATTTTTGCATTTCATGAACAAAAAACCAAACTCTTTTAAATTCTTTTCTAATTTAGTAAAACATGAGACTTCTTCCAGGACAATATAGCCCAATAATGGGAAGACAGTTAATGAAGGAGTAATTTAAAAAAGAAGTGGTCTGTAATGCCTGAAACGAATGCAGACCTCAATCTAGCAAAGCACTTAAATTTAGGAGTACTTCACTGAATCAGGGGTTTAGGATGTTAATTTAAATTATTGCAATTAAGAGTAGTGTCATTCAGAACTAGTAAGTACCTACTTACAAAGGCAGTGATAAAATTAAGAACATTCAGTGGCAATTTTTATTAGTAATTTCTTGGTTTTCTCATTATAATACAAAGCAAATTTCAACTCTTTTCAATTCTTTAAGGATAACATGCTTCATGCTTTAAGGGACTGAAATCTGACAAAGAGACAGGAGCTCAAATTATAACCTCAGTAGAGATACTGACAACCTCTATAGCCTTGGATGCATGACTTAATTTTTGTGATGCTCATTACTTATATGTCCCATGGGTTTATCTCACATAGGGAGAGTTTTAAAAATATAAACATACACACATATATGCTCCCTAATTAATCAGCTAGATTATAAAACACTTTGAAAACATAGGAAGTGTAAGTAAGATATGATAAAGAAGCTATGATCTACCAATTCATTGGAATGTTAAAGAGAAAGCTGCCTTTTTCCCCGTTCTCTCTTCCTCTCCCACTTAATCCCCAGAGGTCTAGTTCAGAACAGAGCCATTGACAGTAATAGGTACCAGAATTTAAGAAATAGTTTCTTGATGTCGATTATGCAAAATAAAAATCAAACAATCCATCTCTACTTATTTCACATATATATGCAGAATTCCTTCAGAGAAAGCCTTAGTTTGATGGACATGAACTGCAGCTTTCCTTCATGCCCTTTAGAAATCTCATAGCCTGCAGCTTACATCCTTCTGGTGCACTGATCCAAGAAGCTTGCAATGTTCAGAGCTATATGGAGAGCAGATTTCCTTAAAGTCCTCAGTAAGCCACACAGAAAAAAAAAGTTCAGTGGGGTGGGAAGGGAGTGGAAGGAGAAAAGGTAGAAGTCCAGTAACACGAAAGTAGCTAACAGCCAGGATTTTATCCCAAACATGCATGCTGTGCTGGCAGAAGACCATCTCTCTGTTTCATTTATCAGAAAGAGTAAGAGCTTCATAAAACAGCCTCAACAGCAATGCTAACATTAAATCTGTTATGTTTCCAGTATCAAAGCAATTAGAAATGAAATATCACCTGTTCTTGCCCAAACCTAGCAGCCTCCCTCTGATCAAGCAGTGTCCTGGGGTGTCCTATGGAGTGTAACCAAAGTATGTATTCTACCACCATCTACATTACTTTCTGATGAACTGTTTAGATGGGTGGAGCAGTGTTTCTCTATCTTTGCCATGACTCAACCATGATAACTCCTTCTGGGGAAGCAGCAGCCACCCTGAGGGGGTCATCTCTGATAACGGGCCATCAAAGACTCCCCAGAATGACTCATAGAATTACATCAGCCCATTGCAAAATTCCCTGCCTTGAGGGAGGTACTGAACATTCCTGCCTCTACATAACCTGGGGTTTGGGACATGATGACACCAACCACTGGATTCACAGACGACAAGGCTCTCCACCACCACCACTGTGTTGGGAAAGATGAAACAGG
>VZTE01006315.1:458968-569193 GCA_013397775.1 Eulacestoma nigropectus | reverse complement strand
CTCCGGCGCCCCAGCCCCGTGGGCCTCTCGCCCGCCGCGCCCCAGGGGAATGGGGGGGACTGGAGGAGCGGACAGGAAAGGACACCCCGGTCATACCGGGTTAAGTTTTTATTTCAGCTTTACTCTCTTGCAGAGGACGCGGAGGAGCCCGGCTGCTCCCGCGGCTGGCTCAGAGCTCCCACATGCCAGGGGTGGGGGATGTTTTCCCCACACTGCCAAGCCCCCGGGGGCGCGGCAGCGCAGAGCTGGAGCTGGAGCAACACTGGAAGGCAGCGGTGCCGTAAAGCCGCTGAGGCAGGAGCAGCGAGACGTGACAGCTGCCCCTCCTCACCAGACTATAAAAATACCCGCGGGGCTTTTCAGTTTTGGGTTATCTTTATTTTACAGTTTATAAAAAGCTTTTCCCAATGCTTGTGCTCCATTAAACTTCCGTGCCGTCGTGCAAATTGCTGTGGACTTTGACTTCCAAGTTCACCTGCTTCACTTTCCTGCCCTGCCCCTGGCAGACGCCGCCGTTTTCCCTCGGTGGATGAACGTTCCTGACGGTGCAACAGCGGCTGCCCACGGCCCTCGGGGCGCCCCGGGGCAGCTCCACCTTGGTGTTCAAGGGGTGCTCCTCGGGGGCACCCCTGGCAGCCTCCCGCTTCCTCCGCAGCTTCCGGCACTTCCTGGCGAGGAGGCAGACTCCGGACAGCACCAGCAGCAGCAGCGTCAGGGCGGCGAAGGCGCTGCCCAGGGAAGCGCCCGTTTGGGACAGGGAGGCCGCGACCGCAGCTTCCTCCCTCTCCAAGAGCAGCGACTTCATGTTGGTGCCGTTCTTCAGCTGGTCGCCCTCGTTGTCGTAGATCAGGGAGTCGTCCAGCGCCGGCCTCCCGGCGCCCTCGGCCAGGTCCCTGCGGCCGCGCTGCCAGCGGCGAGCCAGGGAGCGCTGGACACGGGGCCCGGCCGTGCCCTCCGGGCCGATCACGTAGATCACTTGGAGGTACCACTGGTGCCCAGCTTCCACCTTTCCCCAAGGGAAGGCATGGACAGAGGGAATGTTAACGATGGCTTCTACATTAAGTGATTCTGTTAAGAGCTGGTGTGTTTTGTGTCCCGTTTCTGACAAAGTCAGCTCAGTGGGTTTTTCTAAGCACCTGCAGTAACACTGACCACCAAGTGAGGTGTCCAGCCTTTGCCAAAGGCAGTAATTCATTCAGGAACATGAATAATATCTTTTTAAAGCGCTTTTTCCTGAATGCTTCAGAAAAAAAAAAAAATTAAACTACCAGAATAATATCCTAATCTCCATTTCCTGTGTTAGAGTTAAATTCTGAAGGCCCAGAGTCTACAGCTCACTGAGTGTTTGGGAGGTCCTGGGCAGAGATGTCAGTTTTGGGCTACCAAAAGCACTGGGTACATACCTTGTAGAGAGCATCCACCTTGAGAGTAAATCCATCGACTCCGGGCATGCTGCTCACCGAGTGGAACTCAGACAGCTCGGAAGCGAAGTGGGCGTCAAAAGGCACATCGTGGAAATACTTATCCGTCACTTCCGGCTGGGTTCGGTCCTGGAAGTCAGAGAGGTGTCATGAGGGATGCTGTCTGCTTTCCCAAGGCAGGCTGGAAGTCAGAGCACTACGTAACACCTGTGCAAGGAATCTAATCCGAATGCCCCATCTCCACACCTACATGTGGGCATGGAGTAAGGAATGCTCATGGACAAAGAGTGGGGAAAAACTGATCTTGTGTTCACAGTTTGCACCAGCCCTGCAAAACATCCGCCACGTTTCTTTCCTCATCCCTTTGCAGTCACGATCTGCTCATCTCCAGAGAAAATGCCAAATGGGAAGCAGGAGCAGGGGACTCACCAGGAGGAGGAATCGGTGTTTCAGGTACTTGTTGGGTTGGATGCAGCCGTACTGGGGCCCCTCATTGTAGACGGTGCCCGTGGGGTCGAAGAAGGGCACGTAGCCATCCCTGCCTGTGCACAGGTAGACCTTCTCCAGCTGCAGCTTGTAAGCGGCATTGAGGTTTTGTTCCGGGTGCCAGAGCACGCGCCCATACAGGATTTGCCCTGGGGAGGTTGGGAGAAAGAGGGGCAGGTGAAATTCCCCAACCAGGGAAATGCTGCTAAAACCAAATGTGCTGGACCACACGTGGCTCTGGGTTTAGAGGGGTTTGGATTGTCTGGGAAGGGCTTGGTGTGTGGGGGTGACAAAACACGGTGCCAGAGCACGTTGTTCTTTTACAGGGCTGTAAGATGCTCAAAATGTCATTTGTTGCTGTGGAAGAGGCAAAGCCACAGCTTTGCCATTCCTCTCTAAGAAATGGAATCTGTGAAGGCAGAAACACTGGGCAGAAGCGGAACAGGAGAGGTAAATCCTACCCTTGGAAAAAGCCCCTTTGTAATCCATTTCTGCCAGAGACATTTCGGATTTGGTGGGGTCCATTAGGAACACCTTCTCATTGTTACAGAGCTGAAACTCCGTGTTCAGGGAGTAAACGACTGGAACCGGGCGGTTTGTCTGCTGGAAGGCAATCGGGATCAAAAACCTGGAATTGGGACAAGGAAGGAAACAAAGGAGAGGTGAGGCCTGGATACATGTGCACCCCGAAGGGGCTGACCCTGCCCCGCTGCCGTGGGGATGGGGCCTCCTTACCGCTCGGGAGCGTGAGCCGTGCAGGGCAGGGGCTTGTCTCCAGGCTCTGCCCACGACTGCGTGGGCTGCACCGTGCAGGGGATCAGGAAGATGGTGTATTCTCCAGAGTAATCCTTCCTGGGAACAGACAGGAGACCTTGCAGTCACCAAGCAGAGCTCTGAGCCCTTCACCCAGGGCGGCACCTCTCCCTTGCCCCAGCAATGTCATGCATCAGTCCCTGAGGGACAAACGTGACCTTCTGAAATGCACTGTCACCTCTGGGATCAGTCTATCCACAAGCTTCATTGCTGGAAAAATGCCTTTACAAGAGGCTGAGCTGATTTTTCTCTCAGTAGAACAGTGTTCCAGCCCTGACAGCAACTCCCCACATACTCCAGCTCTGACCAAGCTCCTGAGCATTCCACACTACTGCTGTGGCTGCTGGAAGGGCACCAGGGAGAACACGGTGCTGTGGGAAGCTGCTGAAGGGGACTGGACCCGCAGCCCTCACCTGTTGTAGGAGCTGGTTGCTCTCCAGAGCTGGTAGGGAGAGTCAAAAGTCTGAGCGCTCCACAGCAGCTGCAGGTCAAATTCGATCCCTCCCAGGTGCTCTGGAGTCATTAAAGAGGACCTGACATCTGGCAGGCTGTGGTGCTCCATGACAAACAGCCCTGGGGGAGGACAAGGAGGTGACAGGAGGCAGAGTATGGAGAGGCCCCACGTGCACCTCAGCACAGAGGGGCTCCTGGTGGGGAGAGGGACTTGTTCTGCTGCCTGTGCTGTGAGAGCAGAGCCGTGTGTGACACTGGTTTGTGTCCCTGTCAGGATCACTGCCCTCACCTCTGAACTTGGCCTGTGTCTTGAACTCGATGACCAGCCGGCCATCCTCGCGGATGTAGATGCGGATTATCTGCAGCCGGGCCGAGAGCACGCTGTCCGTCTGGATCCCTGCAAGGACAGCAGCACTGGCAGCCCACACAGCACTCTCGGCTCCTCGGCTGGGCTCTGCCAGCCACAGAAGCGTTTGGGAGATCTCCAAAAGGCAGGGTTTAGTTGGGATCCTCCTCCAGTGAGCCAGCTACACACTTCCTCTGTCATCCATTGGCTGTCTAAGCCCCCAGCAAGCATAAAGGAAGGAAATATTCCGAGTTCCCCCCTCCCTCAGGACTCTGGTGGCAGTGCAGGAACTAAGGGAAAAATATGAAGGAGCCACTTCTCCCCTAGCCCTTGGAGTGCCTCAGGCTCACCTGTCCTCCAGAGAACGGTGTCGTAGAAGAAGGAGAACTCCATCTCCGTGTGGTGCTCCAGGGAAGCCCAGCCCCTCGGGGCCGTCACGTAGATGTAGGACACGTAGAGAGGGACATGGACTGTCAGGAAGGACTGGGCAGAGTCCCTTACCTGGCAATAAAACCCCAAAAGGGGGGTTATGCACCTTCAAGTTAAGTCAGAGGTGACTCCGAACATTCTTTACGTGCAGGGACTGCAGACAAACCTGTGTTTTAATTCAGAGGCAGTGCTAAGGCTTGCTGGGGCCACGGGACAAAGGAGCTCTGGGCACACTTTTACCTCAAAACCCCCCAGTTTCTAAGGCTGTGGATTAAAAATCAGCAATTCTGCTTGCTCAGGCCTCCCACAGCTCTCCATTTATTATCTGCAGAGTGCAGCTGTACTTTGCAGGCCCCGGAGAGTTCAGGGAGACGTTCCAGCCTGGCTGGTGCCAGGCTCCACATGCTCCACTGGGCAGTTGTTCAGGCCAAGTAGCTCCTCTGGATTTGTGCAAACAATTGGAGCTATGAAAGGAAAGTTAATGAAGTAGTCCAGGCTGGCAGGAATTAAAAGAGATGATGCTGGCCATAGCAGTGTGACTGGAAATTTAATGCAAGAACCTAAGGGAGATGGAGAGGGATGCACATGGATAATGCAGCCACGAGAGGGCACTGAGGCACCTCAAATAGTGAAAGCCACTCATTTAAAGAAGAACGTTTTTGGCTTTCGCTCTGCCAGCCTGTTAATTAAGAAATGAGTTAAAATATCACATGACCTCGCTCTGTTGTGGAGCATGGACTGATCTGCCTCTGCTCTGTCCTTTGCTCATTTCTATTGGCTGAGCATGGTCAAAATTGTAAAAGAGAGCCCAGCTGAGAATGTTTTGTATTTCCAGTGTGGCCGTACATTAAAAAAAAAAAAAAATTTTCCTGGCGCTCTGAAGATTAAGAGAATAAAACCTGTGCTACCCCCAGGAAAATAAATGAAATAAAGTGCACACAGCACTGTTCTCTTCCAGGTGAAAGGGGGGAAAAGCCACGCTCCACCTGTACAGAGCAGAGCAGCGACACTCGAGTGCAACGCAGAGCTGTGCCTGAGAACTGACAGGGATCTGGGGTAGCTGGGAGAGCTCTGGATGTGCCTCTCACCTGGAAGTCAGCAGTGACAGAGCCTCCACAGACATCAATTAATTCGGTCATGTCGTAATAAGCGTCAAAGGTCCAGATGCAGCTCTTGAGGTTGAGGTGCTGGTACAGCTGGATGCTCTTGGGCTCCCTCACCGCAGGGTCCAGCTGGTAGGGCCGGTCATAGCCCGGGCCCAGCACGAAGCTGTCGTGGGTCACCTCATCCAGGAACCCTGCCTCTGGAGTGAGAGACATCAGGACACTGATCCCTTCATCCAGGAACCCTGCCTCTGGAGTGAGAGACATCAGGACACTGATCCCTCCTGATTTTAAACAGCCTGAGGCCGAGTATGGAGGTCTTGTTTCACTCCTGAATCATGGGAGCTCCTCTCCCTTTGTTATCCTGGAAGTCAAACTGGACATACTCAGGTCTTCACAGGGGAAAAGGTTACAGGAATGGGGTAAAAATCCTAAAAATCAAACTTATGGACCTATTTATTCAAGGTTGAAGTTAACCTTTAAGAAATGAGGAACAGGTTGAGTATGGAATTATCAGAATGAAGTACAACCCGCTGCCCACCATGGATCTAGCATGGACCTCATTCCCTGGAGTGTCAGAGACACAGTCTGCCTGTTCTTTTCAGCTCTGACATTTCCTTCAGCAGTGAATTGATTTTGTTGCCTCGTGGGAGACCTCAGTGACCCAGACACAGCGATCCAGCCCTGCAGATCCCTCTCTACCCGTGTGGACATCACAAGACAGATTTGAAAAGCAGAAAATCACCAGCACACTGTGAACCTACAACCTACAATCTCCTCAAACATTCCCATGCCTGGAATCCCATCTCCAACGGGGCAACTCTGGTCACTGCTGTTAGACCAGGAAGATTCATTGTTATGTACATCATGTCAAGAGAGCCCACAGGAAGGCAAAGCCGCCCTTCTCCGCATTTCTTTCCAGGCTTCCACATTCAGGAAGCAAAGGCTGGCATTGAAGGCTACCTGAGACGCCTCTGAGGTCTCTGACAGTAACCAGGTTGGAGCAGACGTGCTGGTGCCTGTAGATGGACTCGGAGAGAAGGAAATGCAGGTTGTACAGTGGCAGCGTGGAGATGAGGGGCAGCATCCCATCCTGGTGGGGGATCTGCACCGAGATGTGGATCCTGGAACAAGCAGCACATGAGACAGCAGAAGAGAGCAGCCGGGCAGGCACAGGATCCCCACAGCAGCACAGCCCAGGCAGGTGAGCCTGATGTTTAGTCTGAGCTGGATTTCCCCAGCTACACATCTGCTCCTTAAGCTGTTCCACCAACTCCCAATTCCTGAGGGGAAGGGCACCCCCTCAGCCGAGCGGGGTGTGAGAAGAGAGTGGGAGCATGAACCCGAGCACCCCACGCTGCAGGAGGGATATGTTTTCACACACACGTTGTCCTTGTGAGCCCAGGCACCTCTGTAACCCCATGGGGGCTGGTGAAGGGCTGCACTCCCCCTTCTCCAGGCTCATACCTGTTGGGATGCTCCTTGTGCTTCACATCCAGGTACTTGAGCGTGGCAATGAACGACTGTGCCTGGAACCCTCGGGCTGTCCCCGCGACCACAGGCGTGTGACAGATGGCACTGTCTGTGCCTATGGTCACCACGTTGCTCCTCAGGGGGGTCCCCACGTGGCCAGCCTTGTCCACAGCCTTGGCCACACAGCGCACGTGGAACCGCCGGCTGAAGTAGATGCTGTCCAGCACCTGAGGGAACGAGGAGGAGGAAACCAGTGGTGCTTCCAGCAGGCTTAAGGAAAAACAGCGCTAAGTTTTCTAAACCCAAACACCCATGCCTCACACCAAGTCCCAAATCCAAGGAGGTTTTAGGCTGGAATCTCTGCGCCCCTGGAGCCCCGCCGTGGCGGTGCCTCCCCGCATACCCTGTGGTTGACGCTGGTGAAGGGGGTGTTGTCCGTGATGGTCTCAAAAGGCGACCGGGCTCCGTTCCCGTCCGTGGGGGCTGCCACTTCCCAGCTGAACTGTATGGAAGACTGGTTGATCCCGGCCTCGCCGCAGCGCTCCTTCATGAGGGCGTACTTGGGGAAGTGAGGGTCACAGGGAGTGACGCAGATGAGGGGGTAGCCTGGGGAAGGGGATTTTTTAGCACCCTCCTTGGTCACTTCTTCCACGCGGTCGTAGTCAGCCAGGGTGACGACCTGTGTGGAGGCAAGAGGGCAGCACTCAGATGGGGATGAGGGAAGGGGTGGGAAAAGCCATCCTCCCCTCCCACGATGTCACTGCAGCTCTACATTTTATTTCAGAAATCCCACCGCGGTTTCCAGTCCGTATTTGAAGGGCGCTAAATCACATCCACTCACCACGGGAGGTGCTGGGAGAATCAGGCTCCCCGCTGCTTCCTGATCCAAAATAGTCACTGTGGCAGTGCTGGTGTCTCCAAGAACTGCTTCCACCGGGTCATCTGGGCCCAGCACCAGAGAAAAGGACTCGTGCCATTCCCGGTCTTCGTTGGACATGATCTCCACCTTAAACATGATGTGGGCCACACCTGTGGGAGTGAGTGCAAGAAAAACAGAGAGAGCTCAATTCATCCTCAGAGACTGCTCTGAAGTTCTCGTACAAACCCTGCACAGCTGCTCTAGGCTGTGACCACGGAGACATTATGATAAAATATGCATTATAAATTTTATTTCCACTCATTGCTGCTCATAATTTACCCACAGGAGTCTACTCTAAACATAAAACTCCAGCTATGACAACTGATCCAATCGATCTGGTGATAGATTTACTAACAGATGCCATCTGAGGATTAATAATGACTGTCTTGTATTAGCTGTCTGGAGGAAAAATCTGGGATGCAAAGCACATTCCCTTCCCTGCTCTCCCTCAGACGGGTGTGCAGAGCTGTTTGGTGAGGGCTTCTTGGTCCAGCAACACGGTCTGAGGTGTTAAAAGCCTTGCATTCCCTGAGGAGGACTTTACTCTGCCAGGTGCCAGTGCTTCTTCCTCTGGTCTGATCACCCTTTGTTTAACACGTCAGCTTTTCTGAGTAATAAAATTACAGCAAACCTCATGCGAAAAGTGGCTTTTCCCAAATCTCCTGGATGTCCTGATGCACGCAAAATGTCCCTGGTCACGCCCCCACCTCTAGCCCTCCCTGCGAGACCCCTTTACCTGGGCTGAACTTGAGCATCCGACTCTTGGGGTAGTAATCCACGCCGGCCTGCGCCGAGCCGTCGCGGGTGCTGCAGCGCACCTTGGAGGTCCTGTTCTGGTCCCCCCTGCGGACCACCGGGATGTTCAGCACAGCCACTCCCTCCGGGCCCGGCGGCTCCCGCACCTGGTACGCGGCCTCTTCGAACTCGATGGTGGGGGCTGCAGGAAGAACAGTGAGGGAAAAGCCCCAGGTTTGCACTCCTGACTGGCTCAGCTCAGCTCCTTCTGGACTCGTCTACACACCCTCAGAGCAAGGGGCTCCTCAAAGCAGGGGCCGAAAAGATTTGGGTGTGACTTAGGGCAAAACCTAACGAGTGTGTTGGGCTACGGAGGATGGCAAATGGTTCTCCCAACCCTGCCTCCCACACACCCCCAAATCCTCGCCATGTGCTGGTGTTCCAGCCCCCGCTGGCTGTCACCCCAGAGGGACCTGGCATCCCTCTTCTCCCCCACAGATCTCTCCAGGCTGTGATGCCGTGGAGGGAGGGGAACATCTTCCAGAGGAAGCACAGCAACTCCAACTGCAGGGGAATGGGAAACAGGAGAGGTGGTGGGTCCAAGCACTGTTATTCAGCCCCTCCCTTCGGCCCAGCCCAGTGCACACCAGTGACCTGCACACAAGGCTGTGACCGTGGCACCGAAGGCATCCACGTGCACTGCATTGATGGGATTGTGCCGACGCCCTTGGAATCACCACGGCACCCTTCCTGAGCAGCCTCACTCACCATCCTCGTCATTGGTGACAGTTATGGTGGCCACGTCCATCTTCCCAATCCTAGCTCCGCTCCAATGGTTTCCAAGCGGGCTACCCAGATAGACCTGGAACTGCTCTTCTGGTTCAAAGGCAGAGTCATCACTGATGTGAACACTGCAGTTCTTCACCTAAAGCCAAGTGAAGAGGAGAGAGCAGCAATCACTGATAAATCTGATAAAGCCACATAAAGGCCAGGCTGTATTTCCCTATCCAGGGCTGCACATCAGAGTGCTGTCCATTCTGGAAGAAACCCTTTTATTTTTAGGGCTGCTACTTCAGTGTGAACAAACCATGCTGTTACATGACGAGACACAGCAGCAAAAGCATCTCCTTCCACAAGCCCACAGCTCTCTGTACAACAATCCTGAGTCCTCCTGACACATCAGATTTGCATTTCCCAATTTAACCAGTTTAATCATGAAACACGCAACACCTTCAGAGTGGGTCATACTGCCAGGACAAGAATTTGTGTCATCTGAAACCAGCCTGGACAACTCTGTCAGCTCCCTCTGATGATGGAGAGCCAAGGAGGAGATGTGAACCTCTCTCAGCAACGGTTCTTGGTTCCTCCACAAGGCAGGTCCAGCTCACCTTCTCCCCCTTGAGGAAAGTGATGCGAGACTCCTCTGCGTCCCTCCTCTCCGTGAAGTCCTCCATGACCTGTGCTGTCCGGCTCCGGGTGTAGCACCTGACAGAGGACTCGTAGCTCAGGTCCCCCGTGCGGAAGATGGGGATGTGCAGGGTCCCCTCCTTCTCCTTGGCCGTGTAGGTGTCCTTGGTGAACTGCATGCTGGGCACTGCAGGGGGGCAGAAACAGAGCCAAGCAGTGTGGAGCATCGTAGGGAGCCAAGAGGCCGGAATGGAACGGATACAGCTGCCAGGGATAACTTACCATCTTGGAAGATGTCATTAATGGCCACGATGGCTTGGAACGGCTTTGCCAGCTCGGCTCCGTGGGGGGAGCTGAGGTAAACAACAAAAGTCTCCAGGCCTTCTATCACTGGGTACTGAGCATCATCCAGGATTGTCAGGGGGCAGAACTGGGAGGAAAGTGGAATTCCTGCTGTTAGAGGTACAAAGCTTTCGTCCTTCCCAGCACTCACATTTGGGACCATAGTGTAAAGCCATTATGTCATTCTGTTTTCTGAATCCATTAATCAATGTAAAGAACGTTCTAGATAAATCCAGCATATAATTTCAGAGAACAGGCAGCCATCTTTGGGAAGATGTGGCATGACCAAATCTCCCGTGGCTGGAGTGCTGATGGGATGGGAGTCTGTGCCTAGCAGACTCATTAACAGTTCTCAAGTGGCCCTGAGGGGATTTTCAAAACAAATGGCAGATCTGCACAGAAACACAAGACAAGTGCCACCAGGCAAAGCAGACTCAGCAGGAGTCCAAGTGGCGCCTCACCTCTTCTGTCTTGCCTGGTCTGAACTCTATTTTCCTGGAGCTGGGGATGTAATCAACTCCCGGGCTGGCCGAGGGCGGGTCTGATGTCCGGGTGGCACACCACACCGACGTGGGCGTGGAGAGGTCAGGTCCCTGCCGGAGCACTGGAATCTCAATGTGTCCTGCACCACCAGATGCACACGAGAGAGAACAAACTGAGGGAGCAGCCATGTACCACAAACCCACTGCTTTCCCTTCGGCACAGCCTTCTCCCTTCAGCACTGCTCCTGCCCCCGGCCTCCCCCTCGGCGCAGAGGGAACCACAGGGCCCCTCTGCGCATCTTTGACAGTTCTGCTGTGCCCCGAGTCGCTCCTTCTGACACATCTTCTCGGTGAAAGCTTCCACAGTGAGCACCCCAACACAACCCCCTGCTCCTCACCTGCAGCCTCGCTGACGGTAAAGGTGGCATTCCCCAGGAACACCGTGGAGGCGTCGTTGGGACCGGCGATGACCACGTTGGCTGAAGCCCGGCTGCCAATGCGGGCGTTGTCCGAAGCGTCGGCCAGCACCACCTCGAACTCCTCTTCCTCTTCATATTCACTGTCATCGATCAGAGTGACATCACAGGTGGCCACGGTGACACCTGGCCCCAAAACAAGGCGGTTCTCATCCGCCAGCCCCCGGGACTTGAAGTCGGAGCCAGATTCCAGCATGTAAAGGCTGCTGCCTTTGGCTGATTTGGGGACGGTGTAGCAGATGGCAGACACGGTGCTGCTGGCATCCCCTAGGAAGCAACAGGAGAACTCCATAATTCTGTGGAAATACTTTTAATCTATGTGGTGGAGACACCGTTCACTTAAATGATAAAGCAGCATTTGGAAAAGAGGGTGAGGAATGAAAAGGAACACTATCCCTGCCCCTGAACTTGCATACCAGCCACCTTAGACCTGACTTTCCAGGCACGTTCCTAATCCACACTCAGGAAACCGGTGGCACTTGCCTATCGAAGAACACACAGCCCAGTGACAGGGTCCACATAAAACACTGTCTAGATCACAGAGAAGCAACAAATACAAGGTTTTGCTCCTGCTCGTGCTGGGAGTTGAAACAAATCCAAACCCAAGAAGCTTTAACAACAGAGACAGGAAAGATTACGAAAATAAACAACACTGCCCTGCATGTTGCTTGCCATTGCAATTGTGCCACAGAACCTTTTTCAAAACATCAGAGAGGACCCCAAAACCATAAGCGGGCAAAGCCCAAGGGCTCCTTCTCTGTCCTGAGGGTTCCCCCTCTGCACGTGTCCCTCCCGCGGGGCTCAGCACGCCGTCCTGCCTGGCCCGACCCACCTTTCCGTTCCACAGGAGCCGAGAGGAAGCCGGCGCTCTCGCTGACGTGGAACGTGCTCCTGTCAAACTGCAGCGTGGGCTCGTCCTCGGGGTCCGTGATGGTGACGGTGGCCCGGGTGACGTTCCCCAGCAGGGCGTAGGCCGGCATGCTGAGCTCCACGGAAAAGCTCTCCGTGCCCTCGAACACGTCGTCGTCGTTGATGGCGATGGTGCAGGCCTTGGTGTCCTCCCGCTCCTCGAACTGCACCTGGAAGGCAGCAATCCGGCTGCTGTCCTTGGACTGGGGTCTGGAGCTTCCCATCCTTCCTGTCTCTGTCCCTGGCCTGAGTCGCTCCCTCTTCTGACAGCAAATAACCCGCATGATTTTTCCAAATAAAATACACCCTTCTGTGGTGTTTTTATCACTTTTCATCCGTTCTTTCCTCCAGGCTTGGTGGCAGGTATGGTCAGGCCGTCCCTTTCCTGTGTCCCCACCTACCTGCCCTGCATACTCCACGTAGTCCTGCTCTCCAGGCTGTGATCTGGATCCAGCAGTGGCTGTTCCCTGCTCGGTGCGGCACAGGACAATGCTGTACTGGTTGAGGTTCCCGACCCGCCTCACAGTGATGCTCACGGAGCCAGCGCTCTCCCTGACCTTGTAGCTGGACAGGGATCAAGCACACACAAATAACAGGCTGGGGAGCAAACCCTGTGTGTTTGTGTGACACTGAGCACCACAGACTCAAGGTGAGCGTGGCCTCCATGGAAAATTCAAGGCACAGTAATAACTGGGGGCTTGGGCATAGGGCAGCTGCCCTGTGGTTTAGCCCAGCAGGCCTCTCTCCTCACTGACAGAATTTCATTTCCACGCTGTAGGGAGCTCAGGTAAGAGCCCAGCTCCAGCTCAGCCAGGCGCTGTGACCCCCGTGCCACTTACCTGGCGTGTGTAAAGCTGAGGAGGGCCCACTGGATGTGGAAGACATTGCCGCTGACCACGTTGGGTTTGCTGTCCTTCACTAGGAACTGAAAGCTGTCCGTGGTCTCCTGAACCTTCTCCTCATGCATCACGTACCGAATGAGGCCCTGGTTCACATCCTCTGCCGGGAGGGGACACCCAGTGAGTCAACACAGAAATCCAAAGGCAGTTTTGTAGATGAGCAGTGGGGAGACAAGGATCTGCATGGCCGCAGGGACCGGGGATCGCGGTGGCACAGGAAGCAGTTACCCCCTCACCTCCCCTTCCCTCAGCCCTGCAAGAGTGAACTTTCCCCACACTGCTGACTCTGCACAGCTGGCTGCACATCTACCTGACCTTGTGATGATCAGATGCACTTGGCAAGATCTACAAGTCCTCTTTACTGCCCCAAGTCACATCTCCAGCTCTAACAAGTCTGGAGAACCTGGCACAACCTACAGGACTCGGGTTGGTACCTATAAGAAACTAGAGGATTTCTGCAACTGACAGCAAATTTCAATGCTTATTTTCAGCACACTTTGGAGATCTGCCCCTTGTTTTCTCCCATCCCACCTATATTTTTTCCTTATTTTAACCAACTGAATCAACTGAAGGAAAAAGGCAGCAGGACACAGCCCAGCTCCATACCCTGCGTAAAGGTGGTCACAGCTGCCCCTGGTTGCAGCTTGTTCTCCACATGACCATTCCTGGGACCGGTTGTTATCTCGTAGATCAGCTGCTTGCCGTCTGTGTCAGGATCTGTTGTCAGTAATTCCTTCTTAGTGATGAGATTGGTGGCCTGGATTAAAGCCAAATCAAGGGAGTAAAACTGAAGCTCCAGCAGTGCAAGTCTGATTGACTGCTCACACAAAAAGCCCAACCATCCCTGTGTCAAAACAGTTCTCCATGAGGAAAAATCTCAGGATGTGAAAGCACAGAGCAGCCTTGAACAGAGAGACATCCCACAAGGTGTTTGACAACACAAGAAGGATTCAGATCTTGCCTCACATCTGGTTAGTTTAATTAAAAACACAAATGCGGCTCAAAGAAAAGCAAATCCGAAGCAGCTACCCAGCCCTATCTAGCTGGGGCTAAAAGCTAGGACTAATCTTTGGGTTTCACCTGGAAACCTCTATTCCATGAGCTGTGCTGATGCTCAGGTGAGGCCCTGCTTGGCAAAAAACCATTTGCAAACAGCTTCGGATTGAAGGACTCGCTCAGGACAGTTCACACAGCTCTGGTGGGCTCCACGAGAGCCTCTTTCAAATGCTCTCACACGGATCTGACTCAGTTCCACCACATTTTGCTTTCTCTTCAAAAACAAAATGTTTATAACAGCAGGAGAATGAGAGAAAATTGAGCTGCTCGAGGCTGCAGGAGTGCTTTTCCTGAAGTGAGGAATTTGAGCTGAGATAGCCATTTCTTAATACAATTTCTTACTACAGCGTCTTCCACTCATTTTTTTCTGGGAGGAACCAAAGTGTTTCTTTGCAGTTAATGCTCAAAAACAAGCTGAGAGTTTCCTAGGGTTTTGTTTGGACTTCAGCAAAACAAAGGCATGTTATAGCAAGAAAATCCTGCACCATATCCTTGGAAAGCCATATATCTCAGCCATGGCTGCTGCAGCACATCATCAAGACATCTCCACCACCAGCAAAGCTAAAAATATACCCTGCGGTGTGTATTCTCCATCACAAAAATAAAAGTGCTGAAGGATCAGGATGTTTTCCTGCGAAGCCTCTTCTCCAGGAACAGCCTGAGAAGCAGCCCAAGCTGAGCCCAGGCAGGTGTTACCTTGCCATCCATGTACTCCAGCCACTGCAGGCCCAGGTTGGTGACAACCGTGGGTGTCCCATCATCCACAGGGAGGATGTCCACCTGGAAGCGCTGCGGTGCTGCAGTCACAACCTGACAAAAGTTCAGGGAGATGGGTGTTACTTTGGGAGCCAGAGCCTCACCTGCCACGTTACCAGCTTGGTTCCCTTCAACTCTGCTGGGATCAAGGTCCTGGGGCGAGTTTGCACACACAGAGAGCAGGGAGGGGAAGGAGCAAAGGCATCACGTAACTGAGAACACTCAGCCCTTGCCTTCAGTGCAGCCACAGCAGCTCAGCCCCCCCTGCGCTGAGAGGAAGCAGCTCCCCATGAGCTCACAAGGCCCCCTCCCATCCCTTCTCCTCCCTGACCTTCTTCCCGCCGTCCTGCACCACGAAGAGGGGGTTGGTGCCGTCGGACACGGTGAAGGTGAAGCGGTCCCTGAGCGCGCTGCCGCCGTCGTGGCTGTAGCTGATGCGGTTCTGGTAGATGTCATCCATGGTGAAGGTGGTGGCCTGGAGGGGATGCTGCCCGTGGCCGCTGCGCTCGATCAGCCCGTGCCGGGGCGGCTGCACCACCCGGAACGTGATGGACTCGACCTGCACCCGCACATGGAGGGGCAAAGCTGGGGACACGACCCCAGGACCAGGCCAGGCCTGTCCTTCCAGCTCACAAGGCCTGGACAGGGACTCTGCCCAGGCAGCTTCCCTGTGTTGGTGTTTCCAACCAGGGCTAACCCAGCACATTCCTGATTCCCCCTGAGCCCTGCCCTGTCCTTATCCCTCTCCCAACGTGGCTCCCTACAAAACAAGGCCCATCCCACCAAACTACCCATTCAGCTGGTCTGAGACAGCTCCCACCCCTGTGACAGCTCCATGAACACAAGAGCAGCCCCCAGCCCTGCAGCCATTCCAGGCTATGTGTCCCTTGCCACTTCTGCCAGGGCGGAAGCAGCAAAAACCTTTAGGGCAGGATTTTGGCTCAGGCAGCCAGATCTCTTGCTGCAGGGGAAGTAGCAGTGAGGCAGAGCCAATATTAGACAGCTCAGCCTCTGGCCAGACCCAGGAAGAAGAGGAAACGGCATTTTCATCCGTGCTAGGCATAAATTCAGTGTCAAGGCCACAAGTCTTTAAACACAAGCCCATTTTCCCAACAGCCCAGATGTGCAGCAGAAGAGGGGAGGGAGGAGGTCGGGGGGGGGGTCCTGCCTTACCTTTGTATCAGCATCTGTTGCTTTGAGCTCAAACTCAGTGATGGTTTTTCTCACCCCTTCCTGAACTGTCATCCCAAAGCTTTGCACTATGGGTAAGGAGTCATCTATAGGGTTTATGGTGATGTCAAACGTCTGGCTCACCTGGGACAGGAGGAAAAGCCTCTCTTGATGAATTCAGCCTTCCGAGAGTGCGACTTCATCACAAGAGCACGGTGATCCCCAGTTTGGGTCACTTCATTTCCGCCTTGTCTAGTGAGGAAATCTGAGCTGCTAAGCCCAGACCATGGGAACATGACCTTGTCTACCCCTCCCCACTAATTAATTCTCCCTCTTTCTGTGATATTTATGGACATTCACTTTGCCTCCCTCTCTCATTCTGTTTTGCCCCTCTCCCTCTATGTGCAGCTATGCTTTTTCTCTTTCAGAAAGCAGGAAAAAGGCATTTCTCCAGGGTCTGACTGTCATCACCACGCCGTCAGTGCACTGGATCAAAGCTGAGCTCCAGGAGCAGTTGGCAAGCAGCTGAAAACCAGGCACTCAGATCTTGGTGAGCCAGTCCCACGAGGCCACGTGGCAGGTGGCTGCACAGGGTTGTTCCTGTTCCCTGCACAGGGCTTGCTCCCTGCCCTGAGGGATGTGGGAGCTCTCACAGCAGGAGAAGGATGAGCAGCCACCTCTGCCCACAGCACGTTCCTACTCAGGCAAAAGCCACGCTGCGACTGACCTCGTTTGTCCCATCAGACACAGAAAAGGTGAAGGCATCCGTGTGCTTTTCCGTGTCACTGGTGTGGATGTACTGGATGCTGCCAGAGGCCAAGTCTGCCTGGCTGAAGGAACTAATTCTTGTCCCTGGAAAATGAACAACAGGGGGGAAATGTGCAACAGAAAGAGCAAGGCAGGGAAAAACTACAGGAAGCGGGACATATTTAGCCATAAGGACTCCGTTTTGGCTGGTTCTGCTCCAAGTCAGGCTGCCCCATGAACCTCAGGTGAGCCAGGGATTTAGCTGGCACAGAGCCTCCTAAAATCTCTTTCCCCAAAAGAAGTCCAGGCTTCTTTTGACCTCACCCTGTTGGGACTGGGCCTCCCGGGTCAGAGGGGGAGAGAAGCTGGGAGAAAAATGGTCCATGTAACACTTGGATTGTCACTGCTGGGCAGGATGAACCCAACCATGGCATCACTGAGGATGAGCTAAAGGTCTCCTGGCCTCACAGCAGTTTTCCAAAATGCCTTCCAAGTGTCTGCTCTCTCTGCCCCTTCTTGTACCCCTGCATTTAGAACAGACAAAGTCTCTTTTTCAGCACTGATTTATAGTGACATCTTTACAGGCCATTAGGTGTGACACAGCCACAGAAGGCTACCTGACAAGCATTTTAAAAAGCACTTGAGCTTTGTTCCACAGTTTTACTGCTGTTATCAACAAACACCCTGACAAGAAGTTTGCCACCAATATATCACACTAAATGGCTGGTGACAAGTATTGGCCACACTACAAAAGACACCAGGATCTGATTTAAATAAATGAGCCAAAATGAAATGATCAGCTAAGATTTCCTCAGAGCTCATTAGCTGTAAAGGTTGGGGTTCTCTCTCACTTCAGTACTCTCTCCTTAGGTTTAGGTCATTTAAATCATGATTACAACTCCTTCCCGGTCTGTGACTCTGTATCTTTCTTAGTCCCTCACAGACATGAAAAAGCACAGAAATCAGAATCATCATCACATTTTAAATAACAGGAGGAATAAAATTCTTAATTCAAGTCTCCAAAGTAGAAGATTCACTGTTTAGTTTGCAATTTAGACAAAAATATTGTAAGTTTTTAATTTACTCTCAGCAGGGGTTTTGCTTATTATAACTCATTCATTATTCCTGCCCTTTCAACATGTTTTTGGTGAGAAGATGAGGCAAACCACACACTAAAACTGAGCTCTCCAGGGACTGTCTGCATCTTGAAAACACACAGCACTTTAATCTCATGTTAATGAGAAATCTAAAGCTAAGAAGAAATACAATCTTAGCTGAGTATAATAAAATCAGAAGAGCATATCATGTGACAGCATAGATTTAGATTAAATCATCAGAGAGGGGCAGCACACACACTGTCAGCAGGCGTGAAAGGCAGCTCTGAAATTCCAATCACATGTGCAGGTAATTATTTGCTGAGTTCCACCGGACTGACCAGGCCCCCTCCCTGAACAATCCGAGTTCATTATCCAGCACACCCATGACAGCCCAACGTCGCTTCCCGTTAAACTCGCTGGACAGTTCCCTTCCTCTCTCCAAAGCACAGCTAGGGAAAGAGCCTGGGGTTTAGGGATCAAGGGACATAGTGGCCAAGAGGGGGACAGAGAGCAAGTCATCTGTTCACCAAGATGGGCTGTTTCCATGGGCATTAAGGGATAGGTTCTTTGGGGCACTGCACAGCAAAGGCCAAAGGTTTTCCTGTCATGCAGAAACAGCAGTAGGGCCATACACTGGCCCAGAGGCTGAATAAATCCTCAGCTGGGATTATTGGGCTGCTCTGCCTCCACTCACCTTACTCTCCAACCCTCTGGGCTAATGGCCATTTAATTTCTAACAGGAAATGGAATTCTGTGCTGCTCTTTCCAGGCATATTTTTCCCGCAGTGAATGTTTAGGGCTCACAAGCCTCCAGTGTTTTGCTGCTCCAAGGGCCCAACATGTCCCTGCTCACCTGGGGAGGCCACGTGCTCCAGGTGCCCCAGCTGTGGCTGCCGAGTGACCTTGTAGTGGAGCTGGGAGGCCTCACTGTCCTGGTCAGTGGCCGAGAGCTGGAGGGTTGTGATCGTCTTTGCCGAGTTCTCATCCAACACCAGACCTTTGTTAGTGATGATGGAGGGGGGAAATCTGTCCTCTAGAAGGGTTAAACACAAAGCTGAGTTAGGAGACAGTCACACTCCTTCCCTCGGGTACTTGTGCTCAAGCAAAAGACAACACACGCACAAACATTTTGGTAATACCAAAACAGGAACTTTGGGCCTTGGACCAATCAGGGATGGTGACATTGTAATGTCTTAAAGACAATCTAAACAGCATGAAGATATTAAGGGGACTTTTTCTACCTTTTCAGTGAGTTTGTCAGAAGCCAAAGAACCAACCCTTACATCTGCAACATCCCCCCATGGCCCTCACTTCAAAGGCCTTTGAATTGACAGCGCATCAAAACCGCATCTCAAGAATTACGTTTTCCCTTGCAGTACGTGTGGGATGGGAATCTGTGAGCAGGCCTGAGCTCTGCAGCAAAGAAAACATAACTTCAGCACTTCTTTTTACCTATTACATGGATGTAAAAAACCTGGTCCGTCAGTTTGTTGCCATCTGCATCCGTCACATCAAAGGTGAAGGGGAAGTTTCCGCCAGGATCCCCTTTCCTGTGGCTGTACACCACGTGCCCTGGAGAGAGGGACAGCAGAAAAGAGATGCTTTATTACAGGCTGCAGCATTTAATTATTAGTTTGGAAGCAGGCTGGCACCATCAGCTGAGGCACTTGGGGCTTGACAGAGCTCCTGGATTTGTTTTCCATTACTTTCTCTCTTTATTCTTTTTCTCCTGCTGAGAGAGACTTTTTAACATACGTTTAATGATACACGGTTCTGCTCTAACATAACAAACTGCTCTCGCTTCTTTCCCTCTCCCTTCCCTACTTCAGCTCATCGTCCTCCTCTCGTAAAGATCACGGAATCATGGAATATCTCAAACTGGAAGGGAGCCATAAGGATCATCAGGTCCAACTCCCAGCTCCTCACAGGACTACCTAAATCAGCCTTTGTTTATATACTTGCCGTGACTACCTAAAATCCAGCACTCTCACCTTTGTTTATATCAGCCTGGGTGAAACTTTTGAGGGGTCCTTTGGCAGAGATCTGGACTGTACTATCGGTTGTGGTCAACTGCAGCTGGCCCCTGCTGGGGTCCCTCCTCAGGACAAATCTGATGGTCATGTCCCCTGAATGACCAGCTGCTGCTTTCAGGTGCTGAGCCGTGAGCGGAGCTGCAGAGCCTGCACCAGAGAAAGCAAACCCACAATCAGCTTCAGCCAGCCCAGCGAAGCGACTGGTTTAGGCTGGACCATCCAGCAGCACCAAGCAATGCCACTCTTGCCCTGTCCCCGTACCAGCTGGGAGCTGCAGGTCCCTGTTGACAGCTACCATGGGTGGCTGCTTCCTCGGCAGCTCCATAGAGAATTCCAGCCTCCCCGCCTGCGTGTAGAGCCCGTCCGTGAGGGAGAAGCCGAACTCGTCTGTCTGTGCTGCAGTGCCACTCCGAGTGTAAACAATCAGCTCATCCAGAACGTCCTGGAAGGTGAAGGAGGAGCCCCTGGACAGCACTTGGCCCTGCTCCGGGGCCTCTGCCGCGCTCTGCCTTCTGCGGAGCTGACCTGGCAAACAAGAGAGGGATGAACAGTGGGGAGGAGACGGCCTGCTGGGGACAGAGCCTTCACCTGACACCCTGCCTGGCTCTGGCACTGCGGAGATGCCACCTGCCAGCAGCGAGTGGGGGAACACAGCAGGGACCTTCCCAGGGAAACGCATGCACTGCTCCCTTCTCCTCTCCAACAAAGAGTGAGGGACAACTCTCCAAGAACAGGGCTGTCCCTCAAGCACAATCCTGGTCCAAATTGTGCTTTATCCCACATGCCAGGCTCCCCTCTCACAGCAGGGGCCCTTACGCACGCACAGTGAAGGCAGAGAGACACCAACACAGAAAGACCCCCTTTCCCTCACCCCCCGGCCTGTCAGGACGTACCATGCTCAGGACTTCGGCTCACCACGATGACCAGCTCACTGCTCTGGGTGTCCAGGTCCTGCAGGCTGAGGGAGGCGTTGGTAACAACCACGGCTGAGCCCTCCTGCACTCGCACAGGCTCCAGCACCATCTTTGGGGGCTCGTCATTCTGCCGCTGCACAAAGGCACACAGCCAGAGAGAGGAAAATGAACATAGGGAAGAGACCCACCTGAATGAAATACAAACTCCCAAATGACAGTACTGGTGCTGACATCATCAGTGCCTCCGAATCTATCCAGCATCATGGCTGCTTCCAAGAGGGAGCAGACACCAGAGCAGTAAACCCTGGGGAAGAGGCTACGAAGCACAACTGTCCTTGGGCATCACAGGTAAATTATGTGCCTGTGCCAGGGGAAGAAATCTCCCTTTAATCCTCTTCCCACATACTAAAAAGGAAGGAGCAAAGCTTGCCCTTGAAAAGTGTCTGTGTGAAAGGAGAGGGCTCTGGCAGCCAGCATACCTGGATTGTGATGTTGATGCTCTGCACCTCTGACTGGCTGAAGCCATCGCTCACATAGAAGCTGAAAACATCACTTGTGGGCTCAATGCTTTCATGGACGCTCTGGAAGTAGTAAATGCTGTTCTCTAGAACATCTTGAAGGGAAAAGGATGCATCTGTGGTGCCCGCAGACTCACTCTGCGGGCCAAAGCTCTCGCCTGCAAACCAGAATATCACTGGTGAAAGGATGCTCAAGTGGCTGATAAACTCAACATAAACCCAGCAGGATGAGGGCAAGAAAGGCACGTTGTGAAGGCTGCAGAAGGAGGGACGTTCCTTTCTACAACTTGGCTTTCCACATCTTGTGGCAGGGAAGCAACATCTGCTGTGTTAGAGTGGGCAGTGGGGAAGATGCACTTTTAGATGCTGCACAAGCGATCCCCTCCATGGGATATGACAGATGTGATCCTGTTAGGAGCACAAACCAGCCAGGAGGAAGAAAAGAGACCCAAGCAGTTTACCTGTCCTGGTGTTTTCGATGTAGCCGTACACAGGCAGAGTGACGATGGTGACCCTCAGGTCCTCCTTGGCAGCAGTATCATAATCAGCAGTGAAGTGGTGATGAGCCAGCAGCGGGACCCTGCCCCCCTCATCCACCTGGAAAGCAACCGCAGACAACACAAATCCTTACTGAACCAGGCTGCCTCCATGGAGAAGGCTTGCCCGGGCTCTGGAGTGCTGTCCCATCCTCCCCTAGGTCTGTTAATCAGGAATTCAGCAGGGAGGTGAGGTGGGATGGGAAGAACAAAGACTTCCTGGCCTCCAAGAGGAGGCTGTGAGTTTTTTATCAGGGCAGGAAGGGAACTGGCAGAGTCATGCTGACCTCTTGGAAGGTAAGACCAGCATTTCTTGTTGAGGAGAGCCTTTTGAAGGCAAGGGAGGGGGAATGCAAAGCTGGAAAGGAGGGAGATGACTTCCAAAGGCTTTCATGAGGAGTGTGAAATGCTGTGTGTCAGTCCAAAGCACCAGGTGTCTTCAGACTTGTCTTCTGCTTATCTCTTACACACAAGCTGGTGAAATTAGGGATGAAATATTGGATAGGGATAAATCTGACTTGCTCCACTGATATCAAGAAGACACCCTAGGGACAACCAGCTCCTGACTAGAACAGATGAGGTTCAGGGATGCAGATGGACTGTCAGCCTCCTCTGGCCTCCAAGTGATTTGTTCACCCTTTGCATTGCATGACCAGCATCCTGGTTTTTTCAGTGATTTCCCCCCAGTCCAGGAAAACTGTTCACTTGCTCCCATCTAAGCCATTCCTGTTCCCCGTGTCCTGGGCAGCCACTCACAGTGACATGGTCAGCAAAGGCGATGAGTGCGGGCAGCGCCTGGGCAGATGTGATGGTGATGGTGAACATCTGCCTGTCCAGCCGGTTGTTGTCAGCATCCAGGACAGAGAAGTGGAAGATGTCCGTAATGGGCTGATTGCTGGTCTCAAACATGGTGGAGTAGCTGTGGAATCAGGACACAGGGAGTCAGGGAGTCTCACTGACCCTCAGGCAAATGTATTCCATCCCTGCAGTTAGGGGTGAGTGCAATCCTCTTGGAAGAGAGGTGGTGTCTCAGTTCCCAACCCTCCTTCATGTTCATTCCCTGAAATTCTTTTAAATAGCCCAGAGATCCCTGGGGAAAAGCCCATTGAGCTTTTAACTGGTATGGCTTGAAGGAGAATAGTGGTTTTTGCTACCTGATCCTCTGGCTGTTGATGTCTTCCATGGTGAAATTGTAAACCTTGGAAAGCTCTTCATCATGGGAGCCTGACATCCTTAGGAGGGTTCCATATGCTGGCAGAGATATCAACTGGATTCTTATCTCTGAGTCAGGAGAATTGTTGTCCTAAGCATGAAGAAACAAACCAAATCAAAACAGGGCAAAATTAGGCATTGCTTTGCTTCAGTAGAAGTGGAAGGAGGAATAAGTGTCTTATAGAGAATTACATCTGCCGAGCTGGGTCAGACCCACAGATGAATATTAAATGAAGCTCTACTGATGAAAAGAAAGTCAAGTGTGTTGACATTTTCAAAATCTACCACAAAATGTATTTCCATTTTCTCTCAGCTCAGAAAGGCTTTCTCTATGCCCTTGTATCACATTAACACAGTCTCCCAGACATAAACCTGGTATTTTCATTTTCTAAGTACTTCACACTGAACTAAAAGCTGATTTTGTCTCTTTTCAACCACATTAACACAACCACCTCTATGGTAGCGCAACTCAGATGTCATCTTTCTTAGAAGAGTTTTGTTGGGTGGTTAAAAAATAAGACCCAAAGCAGAAATCAACATATCCTGAGCATATGGGTCAGGAGTGAAATCCTCTTTTCCCTATCCGTTCTCTTACTCAGATTAAACCTGAGCAGCTCCCTTGTCAGCCTTCCTCCTTAAGAGGAGGACGGGACAGATTCCAGACTTGTATCCAGACTGATGCCTTGAAAAAAAAATTCCCAATCATCTCTCTGACAGCCAGCCTCTCTCAGCTCAGGTCTCTCCAGCCTCACACCTGAACTGCGATCTCTCCTTCCTCAGGAGGTTGCTAAATCATCTGCAAGGAGTCAAGCAGCTTTCTTAGGAATATCACCTGCAGGATAACTCTTGCACAGCGCACAACCCCTGCAACCAACTCAAGCTACCAAGCACTGCAGCATCTTGGGGTTACTTAATCCTTCCCCCTTCCAATCTGTCCAGAAAAAGAACCCGGCAATTTTGGAAGGTGGGTGAGGGGGCTGAAATTTTCAAGGGATTAACACTTAGCAAATCCATGTGCTTTATTAGCAAGTCTGTTTGATAGAAAAATCTGGGATTAGCTAGGTTCTCATGTTTAGCATGGCAGTTCACCTCTGTTGCAGTCAAATGGGGATAACCTTAAATCCCTGTGGGATGAAAGAGTCTGTTATCCCCTTTTTGGCAGCAGTCAAAACTTGAGCTCTCTACACAGAATCCACGCTGACAGCAGAGAGGTATGTGGGGGATATGGAAAGGGGGGATAAGGAAAGGGGGGCTGGCAGCATTCCCTGGGCTTAGAAACAGATGAAAACCCACCGTGTAAGCGAGGTGCTGTCGGGAGAGAGTCACAGAGCTTTTACTGGCCACAGTGACGGCCAACAAGCAGCCTGGGGCCAGCTGCGGGCCGTGGGTATCCAGCTGGGACACGTCCACCCTCAGCACCGTGGTGACTGTGGTGACACCGTCGGTGACAGAGATTTCCATGCTGTCCTCTGCTGCTGCTGACCCATCGTGCACGTACTGCAGAGCATTCCGAGTGACGTCCTCGTAGGTGAAGGTGTCGCCTTCCCAGGGAGGAGACACGCAAGTCAGAAAGACTCTGTTCAGAGCAGGAATCCAATTCAAATGACCTTAATCAAGTACTAAACTGGCATTTAATCCCATCCTGCCAGGGCTGTGAGTTATGAGGACATTTATTAAGGAGCTGGCAGGGCAGAGGAAAAGCTGTGACCTTCCCAGTTCCAGGGACACAGTGACTCCTCATGATTCTCAAGGAGGGCACCAATCCTCCTTTTCTTCCCAGCTGCTTCGTGAGCTCACAGCTAGATAAGGGTTCCCTATGAATGCATCCATATCAGCAAGGGGCATCCATCTCCCCCTGGTCAGCTAAACCAGCCAGGCTGGCTCCTTTCCTGCACTGAGGGAAACTCTTACTCCACTCACCTGCTCTCATGAGCTCCTGCACATCTGCACTGTACTTGAGCACAATGCCATGATGGGGAGGTTTTACCAGCTCAAAGAAAAGACCCTCAGGAGCTGTATCCGTGTCACTCACAGCCAACTGGATCCCTGTGCCAGGGAAAGAGAGCATAGCATGTGTGAATGGAGCCAAAAACCCCCATAATTCAGTCAGTACAAGTAAAATAATTCCGGAGCTGCCCTAGCCCAAGAGCTGAGGGTTTCATGGAAATATTTTGTCCTCTGATGAGGCTCAGGCTGTATCAGGGAATTCCCTCCTAGAGTGGCTCACAAGTGACCCCTGTGCAAGTGAACCCGGGCCTCCTGGCAGCGAGCTGAGCCCCACACCCTGCCCCACGCACCCCACTCACCGATGGTGGCTCTGCCCCCCTGGCTGACCTCCAGGAACGGAGCCGCGATCTGGAAGACCGGAGGCTGCTGCTCGGCAGAGAGCAGGTGGATGACAAACACCATCTCCGGGGTCGTGTGCTCCCCGCCAGACACTAGGCACAGACAGAACCACACCTGAGCGCAGGGAGGGGTTTGCAGGGACTCTTCACCTGGGAAATTCACCTGTCTGTACAAAAATCACCATCCCGCATCGCTGACTCATCTCCCACCTTTCCAGGCCACACCTTTGTCTGTGGACGTACACACACACACTTCACATAGGCCAAGAGCATTTCTCTTTGGCCCTAACTCAGAACATGGACTTCTCCTTGCTGGTGGAAGCCAGAAAGCACATGGAAACAGAGGGATGTGTTAAACAAGCAAGCAGCTTATCTGTGGCAATTTAATTGCAGAAATGTCTCCATGCTGTATTAAAAAAAGATGACAGCGTAAAACTCCTTGTTCACACTGGGGGGAAAACAGGAATGAATCAGGCTTTTAGGACTGATTCCAGGCAGCCACTGGAAGAAGATGTCTCTAGCAAGCTGCAGATCAGCTTCTGTATAACACTGCTGGGACTCAGATGAATTAATATTCCCCAGGCACGTGCATTTCCAGAAATTCCTACTGAGCGCCCACAGGTGTGCCTGCAGCAGAACAAAGGCCAAGGAGTAACAGGCACTGGGAAGGGCAAAAGAAGGATGAAAATTGCTTTGGCCAGGAAAGAGTAAGTGGTTCACATACCTGTGAATCGGAAGTTCACGGACTCTGGGAGACCTGGCGGGACAAACACAAGCACAGAATGATTGTGGTCAGGACAGGAAAGGATGTGTTGATGTGGATTTGGAGGATTTTGGAGAAAGCAAGCGCTGACATTTAACTGGGCAGGAGTCTTTCCTCACCGAGGAGGAACACCAGCAGTCCAGCTGCCTGTCCCAGCCCTCCAAGGAGCACTGGGTTGCTCACCTGCAAAGGAGAAGGCCATGATCTCCCTGAGGTGAGGAGCGGCGGTCGGCGGGTGATAAGCAATCCTGCCATGGTTTATGTCTGCCTGGGTGAAGTATCTGACTGGAGACAGAGGCCTGTCCCTGTGCTCCACGATACCTATGGATGCAGAGACATCAGCATTACCAGGAGGGGTTAATTACTCCATCTGATTCCATGGCTTCCTTTGCTTTCCCCAGGTACTTCTTTGTACCAGTTCCAGAACAAGTTACACAGATGCAACTGCACCAAGGATGGGCTCTAGGGACATGAGAAATTAAACAGAGATTCCTCACTTAGGCATTTCTTCAAATAACCTCTCACTGGCAAGGTGGGAAGCAGAAAGCCACGGGACACAACATTCAGACAGTAGCAAAAACTGAGCTCTGCAGCACACTCTAAAGAAGCCAAAGAAATGGGGTTAAAGAACAAGGTGTTTAAAAGTTAAGGAAGGAGCCAAATGGATTAACAGGTGCTTCCATAGGATGATACTCTGAGGGAAAAAAGAGATGTGCTCAGAAAACGTGGCAATTCATGCAGCAGCAACAGGTTCACTTGCCTTGCCCAGGAAGGAGAGGGACAGTCACGTTGTACAGGATTTTCTCACTGGGAATCTCCGGGTCTACAAAGGAGAGGTGATGGGGCTCAATCACTGTCACACGGTCCTCCAGCACCTCAATAAACACATCAGACCATGAGCATCAAGGCCAGAGACATGGGAAGATTCATCCAAAAATGCATTGAAAGAAAATTTGCTTTGCTCTAGTTAAAGATAAAACAGTCTTTGGATGTAAAGGCCCAGTTCTTAAACCTAAACCCGACCCCCTCTCCCCTGCAGGTGCACAACCTCCACACTCACAGGTGGTCAGGTTTCTCTTTTGACCTACATCAATTGAAGAGAGAGAAAGGAAAACCTAGTTTGACCAAGAACTCTCTGGATGAACATGTAATTTATTGTCCATGTAGTTTTCTCATAGAGTCTGATGTGGCTGAACTGGATTCTCTTTTAAAAGAAACCTTGAAAATGACTCAGCCCTTTCCATCGGAATATAGAGGAACCAAAGCTTTCCCTTTTGTTTTAAACCTGTCTAAAATTGCTCTGATCTTTCCATAACAAGATTATCATGAACCAAAGGCAGGCAGGGCATTAAAGGAATTACAGTGCTGCTTGAAGAGACTTAAGTGCCCAAAAGCAGTTAATTTCCACATGTTCATGAACGTTAATCCTGCAGAATTAACAGCCATGAGAAGTCGCCAAATTAAACAGCTCAGCTGGGTATGAAAAGCATCCAGCTCATTTCATAATCTTGAGCAAAAGAGGGAGAGAACGAGCTAAATTAAGGATATGGGCACTAAAACAATCTGCTTTGGAACAGGAAAGGTTACCAATACAGGGGAAGCAGGTTAACTTGATTGAAGAAAAAACAATATAGATGTTGTGTCCAGTTTAACCAAAGAGTCACCAAACCTCCCTTGACCTTTCTCAGCAGCACAAGTCAGAGTCAAGACTAGAGGGATGGGAAGACTCAGAGTATTGTGCTTTCCTTTCAGCTTTAGAAGTCTCATTCTGAAGGAGTCTGAAGACAAATGAACAGAACTCGATCACATAGGGGCAGGGAAGTGCAATTTTTTGATGGAAAGATTTAAGGTTATGTTTCTTCCTCACTGCCTCCAAGGCCTATTTGTCTCTCCCAAAGGTGGGACTCGCAAGTGGAGAGGTAAAAGGTGTTTTATGGCCCTATTGAATTTTGTGGGGAGTAATTAGCTATAAAACCCAGTGCTGTGTAGCTCTGCCAGACAGCTCTCCCATCAATTTTGTCAATAATGACAACAACAAAAAGTCAGGAGCAGGAAGATAAATGGCTCCAAGTAGCAGTCTGACCATGTTTCATTATCACCCAGGAAAGGTCGCCACTATTTTAAACCTTGACAAGGCTGTTGTGCCACAGACTTTTCACTTATCCCTCTCCCATTGCTTCCTTTAGCCTTTCCTGGTCCCACATCTGGCATGCAGAACAGAAGTGGAGGGGACAGCTGGACTTCACCCACACATGATGGAGACATACAGGGAAGGCTTGCACCCAAGTCTGAGAGCCCACAAAACCAACTTCAAACTCCAAGATCGTCTTTCGAATTAACACAGCTGGGGAAGGAACTACCTTTGAGAGACCACTCTCATCCAAATGGTCATTCCCAGAGCTGATGCTGCAAGAAAAATTAATTCAGTTCCAGTGTCTGAAAGTTCTCCACGTGCATTATGGTCTGTGTTCCTGAGGTCAGAATGATGGATGGGAACTTTCTAATGTGGGTGGGCTACAGTTTGGATCAAGTTTACAGTGGAACTACAGGCAAAACCCATTCATTGCAGTCTAACCTACAGTTTTTCTCTCTTGCCATTCCTCCTGGCTTCTCAGGAAAAGGTAAGAATTCCATAAAAATGTGGATTTTGCTTCTCTCTCCCCATCTCCTTTCCAGTCGGTACATTCATCACTTTTCATACTGACTGTTTCAACTTTTCATGGGTATTTTCTGCACCCCCCACCCCATTTACTCTTCGAATCTGTTTTTTCCCCGTTCCTACTCGAGCCATCTGTGTGGTGTTACCACTTACAGCCATGTGCAAAGAGGAGCCGAGGGAAAGCTGAGGGGCTTTGGGTGTCTGGGGCAGAACAGCAACGTTGAACACGTGGCTTTCCAAGCTGGTGTGTGGACTGGCAGAGCTGGACACCTGGGGAGGAAAGATCATGTGAATGGATAAGTGATTTCTAGACCAGTTTCAGACTTCTCCTTGGCAGTGGCTCCCTGTGATCCCAACAGCTTCCAAGATGGGCTGCACTTATGTTTCACAGACTCCTAAATATTTTCCATACATTTTCCACTCTAGCACCAAAAAATTAAGTCAAGGGTATCTAACTCCTAACTGCAAGCCTGCAGTAAAGACATATAAAGCAAATTATATGAAATTGGTAAAAATTCAGAGGACAAGAACCATTCCCTAGAGGTGAGCCTGCAAATGTTCCCAGCAATCCTGGGGTGAAGTAAACACCCAAAAGAAATACAGCTCCCTTCTTGGATAGACTCAGTTATGGCTTTAACTTTTAGTAGGGATGGCGGTCTGCTCTGGAACTCCAAAGAGCACTTTGTGAGCAGGAATGGACTTCCTGAAGCTTAATTTCTAGAAAATGCATAAAAATGCAAGTTCTGATGAAAGGAATGATGTCATTTTAGCCATCTGCTGCGCCTGCTCTGTCCTAATACTGATGAAAACAACATGTTGGCCCTGAAAGGTCCCAACCCAAGGTTCAAGGCTTGGACGGGGGTGCCATGTTCTCCTGATGTGACCAGGTATTCCCAGCTCCCTTTCTTAGTTCCCTGTACAATTAGTGCTACTGCTCCAAGATACTGAACCCAAACACTCAACTCATGCAAAATGCATAGTCTATAAGAGGAATGCAGCAATTAAGCCAAAGATTAGCTTGTTCAACACTGACGCTCACAAATTCCTCATTATCACTTATGTTAATTACTTTAGAAATTACCTTAATTGCCTCTCCGGTGCTACAGTAATTGCTTCTGCCTTGTAAACCAGATGTAACAAACACTGCGTGCCAGTGTTCACGTAGGCTTAGTTACGGGAGGCTGTGAAACCCTCCCAGCAAACAGCAAGGACCTGTCTGAGGAATTTTATGGCTCTTAAACCTGTGGGGAGTGGGGATTTATTTTAGTTTCCCAGCTGCTGGGGAGTATTTCTACCTTTTGGTCTGTTTGCAAGATGAAGGGCTCTGAAGCCAAAATTAAATTATTAGCTTAGAAACCAAGGGTTGTGTGCCTCTGGGGCTCACAAAACACACCACTTTTAAAAAGGCACTTGGAATGTTTTACACTTGGTGTAAGTATTACAGGTTTTATGAGGGGGTGGTGTATTTGCCAGTAAGTATTTACACACATGTTTGTGTCATTTTCAAAACTTGGACTCACAAGACACAAGTGGAGTAACCTCAGAGAACTGCCATGTGGTATTTCCAGGAACATGATGAGGAATACCTGGAACTGGAAGGAGTCACTCTCTACTTCAGCTCCAGAGTGCCTGTACCACACGATGCCATCGTTGATGTCCTGCTGGGTGAAGGAGGTTGTGGGTGAGGCTGCTCTTCCATCAGGCAAAAGCTGCCAAGAGTCTGCTGGGCCGTCTGCCGGCATCGGGACCAGCAGCACCACTTCCCCTGGGAAAGCAAAGAGGAACTTGGGAGAACACAGGGAGCAAGAGGTGCCTTTGCACTGACTAAGGAGCAGCCAAGGCAAATGCCCACCCAGTCAGCCAGTTTTTTCCATGCAGTGTTAAGTGACAGAAATACCAGCGAGTTCCCAAGAGCCATCAGCAGACCTTGAGACATCCCAGTGACATTGGGAAATCTTGTTAATTAATTCCATTAAACAGGTTGATAATTCTGCTGATTGGTAATTAATCATTCTGTTAAGTGAAACATCCATCATAAGTTCTCCCATTTCACTTCCCCAAACCACCCTTGAAAAGTTGGAGCAACAAAAAAAGTAATTCAGCAAGATGAAATACCACACTTCCATTCGATCATCAAACTCTGGGCTAAAATTCCTTTATCAGTGCCCTAATTACATTCCAAATCTTATGGTTTTGCTCATGGGAGTTCCCCTAAAAATCTAAAAATCAGATGATATATTTTCTAGAGGTATGAATATCTTTCCCTTTAGTCACAGACTAAGTTAGGCAGATAAGCCCTCCTGGATTCAGGACCAATTTTCCACATTTCTCTCTCTCTTATATTTTCCCTCTTTTTCTGCAAAACAGTATTTTAGATAAAATTTTGGAGATCAGTGATTTCTGCTGCTTCTTCCTTACCTGCAGCTACAAACCTGTTTATATTGCTGCAATTAATCACAGTAGAGATAATTATGGTGATACAAACACAGGATTATAAATTTTAGTTAGGGTTAGGCAGCAGGAGACAAGCTCCTCAGGGAAAAATTCCTGTTTTCATGTAAATGCTTATTAAAAATGAGAAGGCAGACCTTCATCTGCAGAAAACTAAAGGGGGAGTACAAATTAATTACTTCTCTTCTAAACTGCAAAACTCACACAATCTCTGTTTCCATCAGGTGCTGGCAGCTGTTATGGAAACCAGACTGTCCTCACAGCAAAAGGAAAAAAAGAAAGCATGGATGTTGCTAGAGGGATCCTCTAATTTCCTCCAGCTCAGCAAATTAAATGTGGTGTCATTTCTTAGAAGTGCAAAATATGTTACTTGAAGACATGATTTTCATGAAGAAAATAGTGATGCTGAGTGGGAAAAGAACATTTTTCTTTTTTTTCCATGTTTCCTTTCCCTCCACATGACACCTTCTCTTTTTCATCCCATTTTTCTTCATTTATAGCTCAGTCTCAAATCCCAGAACCCTCCACACTCCCCCTTACCCTGTGCTCAGAAGATCCTCCCTAAGCACGGGGTTGCTGGTCAAAGTCACTGCTCTGAGAGCTGAGCTCAGAGCCTCTCAAAAGGAATCTGGGGACAAGAATTATCTATAGATCCAAACATCACCAAACATTGCTGTTTCCGTCGGCAACCCCTTCCTCTGGGACAAATTAAATCAAACGTCCCGGAATTCAGGGAACTCTTCAAGGCAAACATTTCCTCAGCCGTTTGTAGAGGTAGATATTACTCTGTGCTCCTCAAACCAGACCTTCACTGTGGAGGATTATCTTTTGGCAGTAAGATTCTGCTCTCTCAGGGCTGTAAATACGCCAGGATTCCACTACCGCTGGAGAAACATAGAGGATCAGCAAGGGCAAAAGTGCTTTGTTACTTTGCATGCCCATTAGAAGTGGAAAAGGATGAGGCTAGCAGCACTTATCCAGTGTGCCATTCTAAGGAAATATTCCCGCAAATGCTACTGGTTGTGCACAACACACCATGGAAGGGTGCTACTCTTTGACAGCAGAACTCCAGAGGGATTTACCATGTCTGGGCTCGTCCTTGCTGATGGTGTAGGTGATGTCAGAGTCCCGGGCACCGGGCAGCTCGGCATGCAGGATTGTCTTGGAGATCTGGAGCATGCCTCCCTGGGGCACCCAGACCAGGGAATTGGTCACCAGCCGAGGGCTCCTGTCGCTCTGCAGGTGGGGGGACAGCAGGAAAAGGCTGATTGGAATGTCAGCAATGCTGAGCTGATGGAAACAGACTTTCAAGAGAAAAAGATCAAGGAGAGTATTCTGGAATTTCTTATGCACTCCATCCTGGTTGTCTGCTTGAAGAAATGGTTGTGGATCCTTCATCTGTATCCCTCAGACCCAATTCCCAGCCTGTAGGACTGATCTTGTCCTCTAATTTCTAAATTTCCTGCTGCTGACCCTAAACCTTCTTGACCTGAGTCTCCCTCCAAAATTTTGTCTTTTACCACCATCCTCATTCTCTCCGAGCATCCACCAGTCTTTTGCTACTCGGTGGGTTTTCTAAGCTTCGAACTATTCCTGTGGCTTTTTTTTCTTTCAAATGAGTATTTATCCAATATTAATTTAAGTTTCCTGAAATGTGGTTGTCAGGACTGGATTATAGTGATGGTTTCACTACAGTTTCCATTTATTCCAGTAACACTGCTCTGGCATTCAAAGATTTTATCAGCCCTTTTTGGCTCTAATTTGCTTTGTTGGACAGGTCACCAAAATCCCTGTGACCTCTTCCATGCCATGGTTCTTTCTTATAACCCCAGCTGCTGTAAATGGGACTTCCTTTCTGGATTTCTGCACATTCACCTTGAAACTGGCTGTGGCTGCAGGTCACCTTGAACTGTGTGATCAGTCAAAATCCTGACTGCTCCATCTAAGGGATCACTTTCCTCCTCATTTATTAGTCTGCATAATCAGCCCCCAAACTGATAAATGACTCATTGCTGTGTTCTTCTGGATCTGCCACAGAGACAGGGGAGAGAGCTAAAAAGATGTTTGTGGAAAGGAATCACATTAAAGGATGATTTCCCACCTCCTTTTTGACATGTCTGCTGTGCACCCACCTAATTTGTACTCCACTTACACTGTGGGTTTGTTATAAACATGGAAACCTTCAGCTTTTAGGTCACTAAATGACTGAATGTTCCTTCACTGGCCACATCAAACCCATCCAACACGCTGTAATACCATTCCCACATGGCTTGGATGCTGCTTCTTAATAAGAACAGACTCGTGAGACAGCTCTTTTTGCTTGGCGGTCTATTTTAAAAATATATTTAACATGGATGAATTCACAGCACAGGAAAAGTGTTTTCAGAGAGCTCAGGGAGGCTCACAGACTCCCTGGTCCATGCTTCAGCTACCTGCTCTCAGGAAGGGCAGGGTCAGCTGCCTTGCAAATACCTTGGAGACCTCCCTTAGCTGGATCTCTAGAGGTCTGGGGTAGCCCAAAATAAACCCTTTTGCCCTTTTTTCTCTGTTCCCCCCTGGCCTCTCAGAAAAGACAGGCTTCCATGTCCCTGTTCATACTGCAACAGTTCCAGCAAAGGGCCTGGATGGGAAAAGCAGCCGTTAGCAACCAAAGGGACTGGAAAAAGCCCTAAAAGCTGCTCTGCTCTCACCTCTGTCACCACCTTCATTCTTCTCTGTAGCCAAGTGCTGCACAGAGAAACATGGAAAGATAAGGAGAGACAAGGCAGCACAAAATAGGATATTAAAAAAAGAAACTACTCTCAGCAATTCACCCTCACTGGCATTTACAAGAACCTGCCTAATCAAGAGTGGTGGAAAAAAAAAAGGTATTACAAACAACAGAGTGGTGTCCCAGCATTTTCACAGTCCTGATCCTATTCAGGCTCCTTAGGGCCATGGAAGCGATCTGGGTGAAGAAACCACAGGCAGGGCTCCTCTTATTCCAGGAGTCTAATAACAGCATCAGCCTTGAAAGCAATCCCTTTTTCATCCCCAGACTGCTGTGTGAGTCATGGCACTAATTAATATTAATTACTACCTTAGCTTTAGGAGAACCTGCAGGGTCCAAATGGGATCAGTGCCTCCTTGTGCTGAACTCCACGGACGCACGGAGTGCTTGCAAAGCTCCCTTCAAATTGCCATGCCCAAGTTGCTGTGAAAGACATCTAACACAGCAGGGAGGACAAAAGAGGGGCAATGTCATCTCCTCCTAACTCCTTTCCAAGGGGTGGAACTCGAAGACACAGTGTCAGATCTCTACACAAGACTGCAAACTGTGGCCTTCTCTACTGACAGCTCTAGTGACAGCTCTACTTTTTGTTACTTTTTCACATTAATAAGGGATGAAGAAATTTTCAGTAATGCACTTTTTCTCCTTCTGTTTTACTACAGTTTATTACTTTTTATCAAATAGCTATGGACTTTGAATTATCAAAGCTGCACAATTTGAGCTGTTGCAAACCAAAAATTCAGGTGACCTCCAAAACCCAATCAATCCACTACTTTCTCCTGTTGGTAACTCAGGATTAGTGACACCTCAGGGACAGAGCGGTACTTCTCCAGACTCTCAGTCTGCCTGCCAGGGTTTATGTGCCAGCACATACCTCAGGAGCAATCCTGATGTGGAGCAGGATGTTCTGGAAGTGGTACCCATCGCTCACTTGCAGCAGAGCCACGTCCTGCCGGCTGTCGGAGCCATCGTGGGCGTAGCGCAGCCGCCCGCCCGCGAGGTCACCCAGGCGGAAGGTGGCAGAGTCCCCACGGGGCCCGAGCAGCCTCCCGTGGCGTGGAGGCTCCAAAACCGTCAGCACCACGTCCTGAGGGTTGTCACTGTCCCCCACACCAAGCACCAGCTCCGATATCGTCCCGATTTCCCCCCTGCCGACAAGGAGGGGTTCGTTCCTGAACACGTACGGGGCCTGGAACACAAAGACGTCTCTCAGGTGTTTGCTGAACCTGGGAGACTGGATCATGATTAAAGGCTGGAATTAAAAGTTGGGGGATAAGGACATCAGCTAACTTCATCCCTGAAAATCTCCTATTTCTTAGCAGCAGAGAATCACTCTCCACACCTTTTCCCTCGATGGGCAGATCTAATAATACTTAGCATTTAAAATGAATTAGTCACATTAAAAGAAGATTCTCATGCCACATCAAGCTTAGGAAATTTATATAGAGCTTTTATAAAAACTTAGGACATTTATATAGAAAGCATCTAACTCTAGCTGATCTTCATTAGCCTTTTGAGATGACAGCAAAACTAGGTGTCTTCATCAGCAGCATTTATTTAATTTCCAACACTCCCCACAGCCTTACTCAACTTATACCAAAGATCTGCTAGAGGCCATATTTCTGCTGGTTTAAATTAGTTCTCCAGTTCTTTGTCATCAAGAAAGTTTCAATCTGCAGTCTCTATTGATCCCAATAAACATCATGTGCCACGGGTAATGCACTGCCTCGGGAGGGAGGCAATCCCGCAGTGACAAAGTCAAAGCCCTGGGAACATTCATCAGGGAGCAACTGCTGCCACCTCACCTGTGCACGACTTCCCAGGGTTATTAGGGATCGACAGGCAAAATTCCTACCATTAAACCTCACTTATGTATTCTGGGGCAGTGACTGCAGCTCTTACTTAGGTGAACGTCCTACAGAGGTAAACAAGAGATTAGGCTGAGCCAAGATCTCAGCACCAGCCAGAATCAATATACACACAGCAGGATCAAAACCCACAGTTTGTCTTATTCTAAAGGACAAACTAGAGCACTTCTAATTTCCAGAAGTTATGGGAATGACTAATATGGAATATAAATTACTTATGGTGAGGACAAAGGCTAAGCCAGGCTTGGAGGCAGGAAGGAGCCAGCACTAAGAGAGTTCTGTCAAGTCATTCTGTGCCTCTCTGAGGATGTAAATGGGCCTTAAGAGTAGCAGATCCTCTTTTGCACTTTAAGGTCTCTATTTGTAAGGATATGCCAAGTAGCCCCAACTTCTGATTGAGCTTTCTACACTGGAAAAAGCTCAATGCAAGCTGCAAAGCTCCCTGGAAACCTGGACCCCCTTAAGGTGCCTGTACCCCCTCTGGGGTGAGACCCATCTATTGTGCCACAGACTTTAAATAACAGTAATACAGGAGACATGGACACTTGGCAGTACCATCACCTTGCCCAGAAGCGGTGAGAAGTTTAAGAGACATGCTTTAAATAGCTCACGCTGATTTAATTCCCAGCTGTCCTAGAACAGAGCACTGAACTTGAGTGTCAAAGCATTCCTGCCATCGGGATCAATCCTGGCCCAATTGCCCTGCAGCAAGAGGCTGAACAGATCAGATCCAAAGGATAATTGGAGCAGCAGGGATTCCTTAGCCCTCGCTGACAATTGCTCTATGATTGCACAGCTGCAACTCCCTGCGCAAGCAAAATGACACAGGCCAGCTTCTCCAGTGGATTCCCCAAGTCCCTTTCCTCCATCTGACTCTTGGCTGCCACCCCTAAGGGAGAGTTGAGTCCAATTTGCCTGCTCTGAACCCCTGCTCAAGGTCTTCCCAGCTCCTTTGTTATCCCTGCAAGAAACCAGGGCTCCAAATGGTACAAAACTTGGGGCTGTTTCCAGGCTTTTTTACATTACCTGCGTTGAGAACGCTTGAATGTTGATCACCTCAGAGTGGGAGAATGACTCTTGATCACTGACCTTCAAGGAAAACTGTCCTTTCCTAAACAGGTCCCCAACAAGCCAAAATACAGGATAATATAAATTAATGAAGTGCTCTTCCAGGACTCAATAATGACAAGCATATTATATATTCAGCAAAAATGACTGGCTCAGTGACAGAAGCTTTAGCTCAAGTTTTCTTCAATTATGTTTTTATAGTATTTTTTCCTGAAGATTCACAACAGTCACAACAGGTAATAAAACACCTTTAGCTGTGCAGTAATATACCCTCATCTCCCTTTAAGTAACGTTATCCACATCGGATGGCATCTCCAAGATAAAGTGCCAATTCTAAATGTCAGCCACTCGCTGCTAAAGAAAAATTTCACTTATCTGGCTTCAGGACTTGCCAGGATTTTTCCTTCCCGTTTACTTTTCAGTGATGCCACCCAAACACCTCAAAGTTTTAAGTAACAGTATAAATAATAGATAGAGTAATATTCAGTAATAAAGTAGCCTTCTTTCTCAAGAGAAGATGCTGACATTTCATGGTGACTATCAGGTAGACTAAAAAAAAAAGCAGGATACAGGAACATGTGCCTGAAGTCTGGTGAACACGAGCTAACCCTTGGCATCAGGATACCCTGAAAGTCTTCTTTAGATCTTATTTAGATTGAAGACGTCCTTGATTCATACAGCTAGAAATTTAGAACAATTCCACCGATGTCACTCCAGTGCCAAGGCTTTATGGTGATGCAAATCAAGTGTGGAATTTGGCAGGGTGGCTGGCTTATTGCTCGGCTGCAGGAAAAATCTGCTTCCTTGCAACCTCCTTGCAGTGTGAGCTTTGCCAGCTACTAACCACCACTAATTATTCCAGAGTACTAACAGAACTCGTACTGGAGGCAAACAAGGAATGGCTGAAGGGAAACTGCCAGAGAGCACAGCAGTGACATCACCTGAGCATCTTCCTAACAATATCAAGAAATTGTGGTAAGAATCAGACTAATATGCCAGTTTTAACTCTCAGCTGGGTATCCTGAAGATGAGATAGATCCTGCACCCCCAAAGCACAACAGGTTTGGGAGTTGGGTCACACTGACCTCTTCTACCATGAACTGAGACGTTTTGCACCACCAGTTACACTATGGTACAGTGTAAGTATGTTGGTAGTTGATTTAGCAGCAGTGGGAAGCGTGGAATCCTTCCCAGGAAGAAGGAAACACCTGTTCTCAAGATACAAGAATTTTTTTGTGAGGCAAGAGCTCAGAACAAAGCTTCCCCCCAGTCACCTGGGCTCCTCTTTGCTGTGCACGAAGCGGACCTTCCTCTCCCGCACATCCCTGCAGCTGAAGCGGTGGCCGTGGCTCAGCGGCACCTCCTGCCCGTCCAGCAGCATCACCAGCTGGCCGGTGGAGGGAATGCTGTCCACATGGAACAGCAGCTGGCCCGAGGCACCGGCCGGATCACACACGCCCAGCAAGGACGGGTCTAGGGGCTGCACCCCGCCAATCCCCACCGTGAGGGTGCTGCTCACAGGGGAGCTCGAGGGATGCCTGCTGGCTGAAGGGAAAGAAGGGAGAAGTGTTACTGCAGGAATCACCACGGGCTGTGTTGGCATCATGCTTATCACTGCCATTTTTTGGGTGCCCCATTGATTCCTGACCCAGGTGGACTGCAATCCATCCCAAGCCCCACCCTGACTTTGGCAAATCACTTCCCACCTTGATTTCCCCATCAACACACCCCGGCTTGCCCTGCAGAGAGTCTAGTAAATCTTCATTTAGAATAAAGAAAGGATAAGTAACAACTAAACTTGATTCAGGAAGGGATTTCCCCCAAGGTGTTTTGTCACTGGTTTTACACTGATGATAAATGATGCTGCTGCAAAGACGTGCCTGCACACCTAACCAGGCTCCTTCACTTAGAAAGCCATGTACATGCACATCTTATGAAACCAAAAAGTTGGAGAAAAATAGCTGCTGACTTTCAATAGCCACCACAACTCTGCATAGAACTGAATTCCAAAAATGTGATTGAATGAACACTTCTCCTGGCTTTAAAATCTGCTGTTAGAAGCCTGTCAGCTCAGCCAGTTTATCTTGAGAGACACTCACCTTCTTCACACTCTCTGGTCCGTGTATTGCCATAGAAACCCTGGCCACAGGCAGAAACACAAATCTTATTCTTCAGAAATGTGGTGCTGTCACAGAGGTGGCACAGGCTGCCACTGCCACACTCCAGGCATCCAGGAGGACAAGCTGCATGGGATGGAAAGCACAAGCCCACTGAGACACTGCAAAACCAATGCAGCCACTGGTGTGCAGAGCTGTCCCCGGGGTCAGAGCAGAAACACCTGTGTGTCTTACCTACCTGACAAAAAGAGTCAAAATAAGGGGCAAAATGTTGAGATAAGAGTTGGTAAGAAGTTCCTTCCTCATTTGACCACGGTCCCTGCATCAAGCTCGCTGTGCTTACCTGTGCACTTGCGCTGTGCCTCATCTGTGTAGTATCTCTGTCCGCATTTGGGAACACAAAGACTGCCCAGGAGGAAGAACGGGGCTGGGCAAAGGCTGCACTTGTCTGCTTGGTGGCACTGAAGGCAGGGTTGGTCACACCCTAAAGAGACACATGCAAAGAGTTCAGCTTGACAGCTCTTGGGAGACAAGCAGGGCAACACGCTGGAAGTAACACTCCACAAAAACTCACTCTGGCATGTGTCCGATTCCCGGAAAAAAGCTGGAGGGCACTCTTCCACACAAGCTCCTTCGTGGAGAACGTGGCCCTCCATGCACTGCAGGCAGTCAGTCCTTTGGGGACCTTTGCAGGCATTACAGCTCCAGTCACACTCTGGAAGAAAACAAAAATCAGTTCAGGGCAGCCCTTTCTGGGGTGCTCACCCTGCACAAGGGCTTAGCACTCGGGGTCTACAAGCTGTGGGAAAACATCACTTATTGCCATTATGGAACACTCTGCTGGGGAGTTCTGGAAATCTTTCAAGTCACGTGTCTTTTAAATCACTCCAAACTGCTGTTTCTGCAGCCATCCAGTGATGCAGGATTTAATAAGACAGAGAAAGAGACAGGTAAGTACAGGAGGCCAGATAAGCCCCCTAAAAGAGACTTATCCTGGCAAGCTCACTCGTTATCAGCTGACCCGTGACTAAATGAATTGCTGGACCTGACCCCTGAAAACTTTGCTGGCTCAGTTACAAAATCATTTACAAGAGAGCGATTTGCAATAATCTTGTTCCACTGAAAGGCTCAAGTATGTGACAGGAGGCTGCCCAAAAAGAGAAAAAAACTGCAGAATGCTCGCAAGCAACCTGTCACTGAACAATTTCCCCCTCCCTACAGCCTTTTTAAAGCAGGCCACCTGCACAGCTCCCGCTGCCATGTAACGGATTCTTAGCCAAGGCACTTGCATTTTTATTTTTATTTTTCTTCCTGGAAACCAGCAACGTATTTTTCACCTCTGCAAGTCTTGCTGGAAAAATCCAGGTAATACTGCTGAGCACAGGTCTCGTATTGGCACTCCCCAAAGAGCAGGACCTTGGCTGGATCTCTGCACGACGTGCAGCTGGCAGCCGAGTCGCAGGTCCGGCACTGGCTGCTGCAAGCTGTGGAAAGACAAAGAAAATCAGTGTCATTCCCAATGCACCAGCCGACGGTACAAGTAAAAATGGTGGTGTTATCCTGCAGCCTTGCTACTCCTCTTGTCCTCTGTGGGGACTTCAGAGTTTTTGCTTGTTATGTTCCTTTTCCCATTCTCCAAAATGTAAAGAGTCTCATTCCATTTGGAACAGGCCGGAATGTCCCCTCACGCTGCTTCTTAGTCTCCTCAAGACTGGTCAGGGTAAAACATTGACACTGAGTCCAAATCCCCAAATAAGAGCTTTCCCTGCCTCTGTTTTTTTATTTCCTTTATGCAACCTGCATTTCATATGACTCTTGACCCAGAAACACACAAATTTGGAGACCTCAGTAGACTGCTTCAATCCTTGCTGGGACCAAAGGCCCATTTAATTTCACTTAACGTTTCCACCTTTTTATCTGCACACAGTGTGACATTCTGGAGCTGCAGGGAGCAACAAAGGTGCCAGGAAAAAAATTATTCAGAGATTTACTGAATCTAGGATCAAAGTCCTAGAGTTGAATATTTCAACTCACCTCATTGATGTCCAGGAACTAAACTTCACAGGAGGCTGTACTAACAGTTTGGGTGATAAATACTGACATGTTAATTCAAAACACAGCTTTATAACCAAAAAAACCTCCAAATACCAAAGTAAATGTGAAAATGCCCACGTTGCTCTCACTGAAGCAAGAACCCAGTGTTTTTCAAAAGAGTTACTCGTTTTAACTCCTCTAAAAAATGTCACAGAAGGTCTGTATTTTATTGATGTACAAATGATTTCTAGCAAAATGTTTACCTGAAGAATCTAGCAGCTACTTTTAGGTGCTCTGGTGCCACCCTGGTTTTACTTCCCTTAAGAATATTACATGAAAAAATTACTTTTTTTAAGTGCTCCAAAGAATCAACTGTTAAAAATAGAGTAAAACATTCGACATGAGGTCTAAATCCATGGAAATCAGGCTACCCTTGGAGGCATGCCAGAAGAGTAAGCAAAAACTGTACCTGGAAGCAAACCTGTCTGCTTGTTTTATCAGCACGACTCCGTATCTGCATTTTTAAGCCCATGAAGGACTCGTTAAGCTTCTCACTGTTCCTGGGCCAGGATGTCACTGAGTTTAAAAATATCTCCTGGAGTCCATACGTGCACTCAGCATCTCTCTGAACCTCATTCCAACCCTGAGTTCCTCAAAAGTGCAAAGAGACTAAAACAAACGTTGAAGAGAGACCAGATTTTCTCAGCCTAACAGCCAACCTCCGATTAAACAATCTTCATTCCCTCGAAGTGGCAGTTTCCCAGCAGCCTGGGACAATTTGTATCTCCACAGCTTATCGGCAGCACTCGAAAAGGCACAAGTGACACTTGGAATGACAAAAATCCAACACACTTGGCCTTGAGCCTCCTGCCCCAAGGATTACAAACACTTCTTAAAAAGCCATTTGCAATGAAGAGATTAGAATAGCTGAATTGCAAAAAAAAAAAAAAATCTATTTGCAGTTGAGCCCCTGAATCCAATTCAGGAAAGGTGCAGGCCTCAGGAACATTCCAGGTCTACCCTGATAACCTGAGGCAGGAGCTAGCTACAGGAAAGCTTTCATTAGAAAGGGGCATGTTAATTAGGAAGGGAGATATTCTGGTGCAGCAAGCAATAAGAGAATCCATACTTCAGGAAGAAGACTGAGTATTTTGTAGATCTTGTAGGAAACTAGCCAGGACAGCAAGAATCCTTTTTTTTAAATTCCTATTTTTTATTACTTTCCTTTTTTCATTATTATTGAATAGCCTTTTTTTTTTTTTCTCAACAGAAGAGTGGTACAAATCCTTCCAGTTATTTCCTTGAACTTATGTAAGGTGTTTCCATTTCTGCTGATCAGATGGAAATAATAGTTTCAGGAGAACCATCTATTTCAACAAAAGGCAGGTAAAGCTGACAACAGCATCAGTTTCCTCCTACAGGACCTCATCAGTGACAAAATTGGGCCTAGGTAGGATGGCACAGATACCTGGACTCAGTGCAACTGAGTTATTTTATCACAAATCAGAGAATTTAAATCAGGGTAGTGCAGGACTTCACTAATCTGAGTGTTAGGGGTTCACAGTGACCAAAACACTTAAGCATTCACTCATTTTCAGGTGTGTGTATTACAGCAGGACGATTCAAGCATGGCTTTTCCTGGTTTTTATATCTTTGGGCCATACCATTTTGCATTTTGGAACATCAAGCCCAAGAGTTATGAGAGGAATAACCCAGGGCCAGAGTGAACACAGAACAATAAAGGAAAAGCGAGGCCCTGAGAGATTCAGAAGGGATAGCAGGGGTAGGTTAAAACATAACACAGCACCAGATGAGTTCCACCAGATCATTAGGATCAGCTCAGGTGTGTCAGGGCTGTGCCTACCAAGCTGTACCTTGTTTCTCCTGGGGTTTCACATGAGGAGAAATGGACATAAATGCTACAATGCAGTTTCCATGGCATGTGCTGGCAGGTAGTGCACTGAGGAGGGGGTTTGCCTTAGTAAGGATTGATTAAAACTGGTCTCAACTTGCCAAGTTTTCATAAAGTCCAGAATCCATCACAGGGAAACCTACACAAATGTTCCTGCAGATTTTTACAGCAGGACACAAAGGCTCTTGTCTTTGAGGTCAATAACAGAACTGCAACTGTTTTCAAATTTCAACCATGCTGTAGGCTCTGCTCCCGAGGCAGCTCATCACCTCTGTCAACTCACATCGCATTTTTAGGCACTTCAAACCTTTATTTTCCAGGCAACAGGACCAGTGAGCAAAGGAACAAGAAAAGACACGTCGGTAAATGCATTGTGGAAAGGAGAGGTGGCTGGGGGAGAGGCACTCACGTCTGCAGGTCTGCCTGTCATCCCTGTAGTATCCCGGGGAACAGAGCGGAGCACACGCACCCGTGTGGGACAGAACCAGGCTGGTGTTGCAGGAAGAACAGGAGAAAGGGCCCTCGCCAGTGCAGGTTTTACATGAAGGGTGGCACCCTGCAGGGACAGCAAAAACCAGCGTTTCTGTTAAAGGAAAAGCAGGTCTCAGGGCAGGTTCCACAAGCTTCGGCAGAAACACTCTCAGGGATGGAGAGTGGTGATGGCGAGCACCAGAAGTTCCTGCCAAGTCTAAGCCCTCAGTGGTGCAGTGCCTCCTGCCCAAGGAAGGATCCTCTCCTTTCTTTCTCTTTTCACCCTCTTCTCTTCAGCCTTCCCTTCTCCTTAAGAAAAGCCCTTACAGGATCTGGCCAGGACCTGTCTAACAGAAAAGAGTGAAAAAAGGGCAAGCCCTTACCTCCCTCTCATGCTTTCTTTCAACTAGCTTCAGATCAGATCCTCTTTGTCTGTGTAGGAACCATCTAGTGCTTTTCTGACAGTTCCACACTTCCCTGAAGATTCACATCCATCCCTTCAGCAGGAATTGCACTGAGGGAGACCAGACTATGTCCACGCACCCTCTCCCCATTTCCCTCATGACTTTTCAGGCTCATTTTTTAGTCTGACCAAAGAGATTTAAAATACCACAGTGGCTGAGGCCAATGTACCCTATTACTTTCTCCAGAGAGGTTACATACAAAATTATTAGTCTGTTTTACTTCTTGACAGGCCTTCAGCTAAAGATTGATGCCATCATTATACTTGTCATGATAGGTATAAAATTAATCATGAATGAGAGTGGGCAAAGGAATCAGAAGCGACCACACTGAGCTGTGCTGAAGATCTTATAAGCCAGGACAAAATGTCTTATGAGTTTGACATAGTCTGAATTATGCACAACTCTTTTTAAAGGAAACCTTTAAACCCAAGGGAAGAAATGTTATCCCTAGGCTTACATTTCCAGGAAGGCAAAACCTCTCTTTCTCAGGGGCCTTTCCAATCAAGTGACACAAAGTATATTTCATACAGCTCTAAGATCTCATTTGTCAAAAACGGGTAAACAAACACACATCTCCCAGAATGCTGGAGAGAAGCTTTGAAATATTACCCATCCTAAACTAGATTAGGAAATGCCACTTCCTGCAAAAAGAGCATCTACGTTGTGCTGAATATTTGGTCTTGGTCCCTTTCTCTGAAACTAAAGTGCAATACCCTTTGCTCAGCTTTGAGCTTTACCATGTCTCTGTCAGCCACGGAACAAGAAAAGGAATCTACTTCCTTCTAAGAGCCCAGCGAGTATAAAGCAGCTCAGACAATGACTGGAATATGAAACCACATCAACAACAAAAAGTGGAGGAGATGCAGGGACACGTTAGAAAATAAAATGTGTCACGGGTGCTGCATCCATCACACCAGCCTAAAAGGCTGAATGAAACTGGCTTCTGTTTTAGGAGCTGCTACAAGACATCACCTTTTGGGCCCTTACTGTAGCAACACAAGCCTCAGTAACAGACCTTAGTTAGGGTGATGTTCCATCTCAGGCTGCAAAATATCCTGAGATACCCCCAGCAAGAGTTCTGCTCCAGTGCAGTGTCCTGCTTCTCTACTAAACAGGAGTCATTTCATGGAACTTCTCACAAGGATCCAGGCGGTTCCTCGCAGCTACTCGAGGCGTGTGTAGGAACCACTCACTTTTGCAGGCCCCGTTCTCGGCGTAGTGTCCCGGAGGACAGTCAGGAAGGCAGTGATCCCCCAGGAGCAGGTGACGGGCGTTCTGGCACTTCAGGCAGACGCTGCCGGTGTCCCACAGGTTGGCCACGCACTGACGGCACAGGGGGTGGCAGTCTAGAGGGAGCAGGGAACAAGGGACACTGAGCACACAGGGACAGCACAGAACTTTGCTGAGAACTCCAGGAAGGCTTTAGGGATGGAACTTTGAGAGCGCATCCTGCTACCTGAAATTCCCACATCCAAGGAGCGTTCCTTTCCTCTCGCCTCCTCCTCCTCTTGTGCTCTTCCTGAGCACCACATTTTCACTTTTCCTCTGCATCTCTCCTGCCTCATTCAAGCATCCTCTTTCCCATCCTTAAGTGAGCTTGGGAAAGCTTTGCACAAAGCCAGCTCAAAGCCCTTTGCTTCCCAAGACCTTTCTCTGATTTTGGGTGCCTCTGCCTACAGGTTTCTCTTTAGCTCCACCGGAAGCCTTAGGCACTCACCTCCCTCTGCTCCCATGGTGGAAAAACGAGGAGCACAACCTGTACAGCTTTATGACCTTCTCCTGTAGTTCCTGTTGTTCACATTTTCCCACACAAACGAGATATCCATACCCTGAAACAGTCACTGCAGCCCTCAAAGCCAGGCCAAGAGTGGCATCAGAGTGCCTCAAATCCTTTTCCTTTTTCCATTTTTCCCCAGCAGGACACAAGCCTGTGTCTCCTGACCTCTGCCTGAACTTAGGTGTTTCAAAAGGTTTGACAACAAGCCTTTTGTGTGCACAAAGGTGCAGTGTAAGGCAACCTGGAAGCCAAATTAATCCTCATTATGGTAATTGAGAAAATTATAAAGGAAATGACAACCGTCTTGAAAGAAATGTAATAATGAGGCTTGATTTGAGTACCTGGCCTCTTGTCAGATTTCTGCTGCAGGTTCACCTTTCTGTCTTTTGTCTCCTGTGACAGCCTTACTACAGATTGTCAGGCAATCGAATTTTACAAGCTGAAGACAGGCTCACATCGGAGCCCGAAGGAATTCTGCATCCATAGCTGCAGGAGCGCGGCAGTGACTGGAGCCTCGCCCCAGCTGACGCCTCCTGCATCTCACACACAGGTGATTCTTACCAAACACTGCTGCAAAAGCCCAGAAGCAGCTCAGAAATTGATCCAGTCCTGACTGCAGGCAGGGATCCAAGCTTCTTAGAGAGCTGCCTCCTTCACCCCCTGCTCTTACAGGGTATATAATCCATCGAGCTTCTGCCCCACGCTCTCAGCCTTGGAGCTGGGAACTTAACAGCCGGAGCTGGGGTAAAGGAGTGCAGGAAGAGACTCTGTGCTTCAAATAAAAGCAAAGCAGCACATGAGGCCATGCTCCCAAACTCAGGGGCCAACCTCAGAACCTCCTGACAGGGGTTACACCTCACAGGGGTTATCATTCTGCAGCTTCCGACTGCGCAGGAGAACACCTCCATACCCAAGGCATAAATCCCATGAATCTTCACAGCCAAAGATCCCAAACCTACACTGACATCAGAGTGGAAGGACCTGCCATCTCTCTGGAGTCCCTGGAGCCAGAAAGGACCACATGCAGCTCACCTTAAGGAGCAAGGACTATGAGATCATCCAAAAGGCCCTGAATACCTGTAATTTGTATGCACAGGGCTGGAGGTGGGGTGAAGAGTTTTAGGCCCATATAACTGATACAATTAACATAAATCCAATTAGTTTTTTGTACTTCCACATTTACCTGGTAATATGTTGACTCTCCTTACTGCTAAAATAATACTCCCTCAGTTTAATCTCTTGCTGGAGCCACTGGTCTCTAATACAAAGATCTTTGGCAGGGTATAACGAGTAACACATCTGGTCAAAAGGTTTCATAAACGGAGCATAAAAATGAGGCTGAGAAAAAGTAGGGTATCCAAACAGTCAGTATCTGCAGTAAAAAACCTAGATTTTCCCAAACTAACATTTAAAAATCTAAGTATCTACAAAACTCTGTGCTGCAGCAGCAGAGTTTTCTCTTCACAAGCCTCTATTTTTGCTCCTACGAGTGGAAAGAGTTTTCTCAGTTACCGTTTTAGGATGAATCAGCCCCATCACTCTCTTGTTCCTTTGCAAGCCTGGAGATCAAAGCGCACACAGCACCAACAAAAAACCCAGGGCTGACACTCATGGTGAATTTGAGGGACATTGGGGAGCGAGTGAGAGAGTGAGGGAAGAACTGAAGTGCTTTGTTTAGGGAGAGATGATTTCACTTTTTCGCAGCAGGCTCCCTTTGAAGCAAGGACTAACAGAAGGGGGATGTTTTCTTTGTTCTTCTCAGTAACACCCCGCAGCCCTACTTGCTTCCTGCTTCTGCCTTCTCCCTGTCAATCCTCCCTCCAGCTCAGCCAGTGGGCACATTACAGCCTGTGGCATTTGGGTTTTCTGGAGCCTTCACATCCCCAGCTGGTTGCAGGTCAGTGCAACACAGTTAATTCCCTTAGACCCCTTCCAGTACCCAAACTGGATTCTTCAAGGGAGTCTGTCACCACTTGGCTTGTAGTCCCAATGCCTCCCTCCTCATCTTCCTGAGACTGCTGACTTGCCTCCCACTGTCCAAACAAAATGTTTTCCTGCTCCCCTTACAGCTGGCTCTGATATCCTCCTTCTTCACCTCTATGCAAAAATAACCCCCATCACCTTCCCTATCACTGATCTTCCTATAAAGCAACTTTAATTGTAAAGTAGAATGGAATTACTTACATGGATTTCCAGAGTTACTTGACTCGCACACCCTCTTTAGCTTTCTCTTAGCAAATAAAGCAAGAAAACAGTGCACATCCTCCACGGAATTTATCTGTTACAGATTGTTTTAAGACAAAAGAGGCTGTTGGGGAGACAAAATCATCTCTGAAGTGTTTGTGAATGCTCACAAAGGAAACGAGAGGCATTTCTGCCTCTCAGCTCCACCATTTGCTAAGCAATCACCTGCTCATATTGTTTAAACACATCTCCCCTCTTAAGGGCTCTCCAGAAAAGTATTTCCTGATGCAGGTTTTGTGGTGTACTCTAAGGTGAGGTCTGAGGTTTACGACTTAAAATCAGGGAGAGATGATTTAAAATCAGGGCTGAAAACACCACACATTTTACAGGCACCTCAATGTGCAAAAAGTCTCTGGTATCCTACAGTAAATCCAGAAAGCAAATCAGTATGGTTGGTTTAAAAGGATACGCAACACTGACCAGGATTTTTGCCTCGTTTTGGTTGTTGGAATGGTTTTTTTGTCTTTTTTCCAAGACCTGCAAGGGAATCTGTCACTCAAACAACCAAAGTGAATTCCTGGTGAAGTGCAACCACGTTTGCAAGGCTCTGCCTGCATCCTGTGAGAGCTTCCCTAGGCAGTGTAAAGTGGGAGATCCAGCTGGATGGTGCCTGGCACAAAGGAGCCCAGACCAAAGCAAGGAAAGGATTTTTCCTCCTCTGGCAGCTCAGCTGCTGGTTCTATAGGAGGCTGCACACCAGTGAGTTGGTGGAGCTAAGCCCCTCTTGCTTTGCTCAGCAAAGCTCCAGCTCTCTGTGATGCTATCGATGTCTCTCTAAAAGGACAGCAACAGCTCATTAATTTTACAAGGAACTGAGTATATTTCTTGTTGTCAGAGTGTCCCTTCTGGAATTTTAAGAGCAAGGCAGCAAAGCTTGTTACAGGCCCCCTCCTGAGCGAGCTCTTCTGGTTTAGCTTTGAACATTTTCCCAATTGCACACGGCCTAAGAAAGCAGGGCCTGCAGAACACGGGGATTGGGAGTTCCCTTGCAGCTGGAAGATGCAGCTGGAAGATAAGACTGCACAGTGGGGGAATCTGTATCTGTGGGTGTTCGCAGTTTTCTTTCATACCAGTCCCTCTGCATTTGTCTAATTGCCCTTCCATGCAGTCAGGAAAAGTCAGGAAGCTTCCAGATCAACAAGGAAACCTCAAATCAAGAAAAGCAAGGGCAGGGGTTTATGAGCAGGGCAAGACTTTTAGCAATGGTTGGGTATTTGAGGCTGGTGATTGCAAAGTTTCCTAAAGCTGAAGTCGACTTGGATAAGACTGAGAGGGAAATCACAGAGTGTTTTGAACTGGGAAAACAAAACCCAGAAGCAGAACTCAAAACTCACGGGAGCTGTGAGACTCAACAGGGAACGGCTAAAGTCTCAAACACATTCCTGTACATACACTTGGGCTATAAAATCAAATTAATCAATTGAGCACTCTCAGAGAAGAATTGGCACAAATTCTGGGTCCCCAAAACAGAGCTCAGAGACTCATTGATTTTTGCAAAGTTGAGAACATTTTGTCTTTCTTCTGCTTAAATGTGAAATGCTTATTTGATTAACTGCTGCAAACAAGACCTTTGGTTTTTTTCCTATTAACAAGGCAAATGTTCCAATCCTCATTCAGGTACCATGCACAATAACACCATTAATTCCCAGGCAATGGTTTGGAGTGGCAGTTGGTTTTCTTCAGCCTCTGTGAAAGATTTTCCCCTCCAGGTCCATAAAGTATGGCAGGTGACTATAATGCACAGCAGGCCCTATAAGTCATAACACAATTCTGCCTGGAGGGTTGGGAATTAGAGATAAATGGGAAGATAATTGTAAAAATGTATTGCTTCGGGAGGTGAAGGAAAAAGCTTTGTTAGATTCTGATGCAAATCATATCTTATGAGAGTGTCAGGGGTTTTAACGTTCTCTTTTATGGGACAGCTGCTCTTTAACTGGTAATTAATAACTTGCAAGGGCAAATTTAGCATTTCAATCAGTGCTGAATGAGAAGAATGAGTGAAACTTAACAACCTGGATGTGGAGCTGTTTATCTCTAGGAGAATTGGCAACAAACACCAGACTTTGCTTAAACACCAGACATAAATTTAGCTCAAAGAGCAACACACTTCAGACTGCTGATCCAGGGCCAAAGCACAACTTCTTTGTCAAGGCAAAAAACCTCAGTTTTGTTCCTCTGCAAGGGTTCCCACAGCTTCAGCTGGACAAAGAAACATCGATGCGTCCAAGTACATGGACACTGAGGGTTCCCATGCCACAAGGAATGCCCTCCACACTGCCTGAGGGAACCCACTGATTCCAATTCCTGCCCAGCACTGGGACATCCCCCTGATCACCTGGGATTTGGGGAGCAGGAAAACTGGTCCATGACACCAAACAAAGGGATAATTAAAGCAGCAGAATTAACCCTCCTCAGAAAGAATCCTGGTTGACGGTAAATGGTGCTAAGGTTTTCCCGACAAAATTTACAGCTGGAAGGCCACTTTTCCACAGGACTTCTTTCACAGGGAGCATAATGCAAATTAATGGGGAAATATGGTGGAAGAAATAAAGCGCATAGAGCTCTGACGTGCCAGGACATTAATAAGTACCACTGTATCCCCTGAAATTGTACAGGGCAGAGACACCTCTTCACACTGAAATGCGGAATTATTTCCAGGTTGCAATTTTTTGACTGTATGAAACATCTTGATTCTCCAACCTGAATTCCTAAGGAGCTGTACAGTACTTTTAGGATGTTTTCCTACTCCTCACACACTTTCTTTCCCTGCTCTTTTTGTCTCTGCAGACAAAACAATCACTGGCTGTTTAAAAGGAAGATGAAGAAATGGTTCCTAGGATTAATCTGTGGAAAGCAAAGAAACAAGTCTTTCATAAAAAAAACCACCCAAGACATAGATGTAAGCAAAGAGAAGTCTCTGTGAAAGGGAGCCATATTAAACTGAGAACAATAGCCTCTCAATGGATATATTTATTACTTCTAATGCATTTTTTCCTTTTCTTAGGATTCCTTATCTCATTTGGAACTGTTCAGCCTGGATTAAGCCTCACACACCGTAGCTTTTTTTGATAAAGAAAAAAAAAAAGGCTTGATAAAGCTGAGAAAACATTGGAGCAGTTCCCAGGATATGTTTATACGTGTCTGTGTGACGGATTAGAAGCGATTTTTCTTTTTAAACAGATAAATGCAATCAGTAGTTTCAGATGATGGGCTTAAGTGCAGGCACTGAGCACCCACACACCATAACCCCTATCCAGAAATCCTATTACCTCCCAAAAATGCACAACAGCAATGCTTGCTGTGCCAGTTTTTCTTTAGGGCCCCATAAACTGCTTCTTTGGATCACAAATTTTAGCTTAACTCCTTTTCCTGAAGGTCTGAGCAGGACCTAAGCAGCTTTCCTAGCAGTGTGAAGGAGCAGGTTAATGGCACAGACAGATCATCCCACAGCAGCTCCCCTTACTCACCCACACAATATCCCACCAGGTTGAGGTACTGCTCCTCCTTGCAGCCCGTCCTGCACTTCCCACGATCCAGAGTGGCATGGGGGTGGCAGGTCGAGCATTCCCAATCAGAGGGGCCATGGCACGTCTTGCAGGATGGATGACAGGCTGAGGAAGAAAATCAACACTCCTGGTTATGCTCCTGCTGCACCCTCTCCCCTCCTTCCCCAAAACACCAGCTCCCACCATCATTTACTCCTACAAAACATGGGTATAAAATGGTCTCATGGCACCAGGGACTGCAGGGTTGTGGTTTGGAAGGCTCTTACATCCTCGTTTTGAATAAACAAGATGAGGAATGGGTTGTCAGTTTAAAAAATGTGATTTGTTCCCTGCATTAATCAAGGTATAGATTTACACACAACATAAAACAGAGAGAGAGAGAGAGAGACTGGCCCTGCTATTCCTCCCTCCAGCACATGCTTGTGCACATAAAAAAAAAAGAGTGGGATGCACAGGGGGGATAAATTAAACTTCTCTTGGGACTGCATGAACATCATTGTGGAATGAGTTTGACATGCATGAGAGGAAAACTGAGGAACGATTTCTCCACCAAGCCCTCCCAAACTGAAACCTCTAAAGCAGGAATGCCCTGCCAGCTCATTAGCCATTCTGTCTGCTAAAAGCTCAACAAAGAGACGGCAGAGAAAGTGGCTTAAGAGTGCTCAAAAATATTCCATGGACTGTTTTTCTATCCTTCCAGCTTTAAAGACAGATGCCAGATTTCCATGCTACAGATCTGAGGGAGATAAAAACACTGCGGCTAACAGTCAGTAAAAAATTCTTAAAAACTACTTTCAAAGCTCTTTATGAATAAAAGGACACAGCTTGCAAGATGCCAGTTTCCTGACACCGAAATTTTGTTCCTAAGACATTTATATAAGCCTGAAACCGCATAAAGCAGCACTCAGCAGTTACCTCCTCTCTAAGGTGGCAGTGCACACCTCAAAATTGATGAATCTTTACAATGGCCTGCCAAATAAATCTATTTATAGAGTTGTTCCTTGGCTGAATAAATTGAATAAATAGAGCAACGGACTTTAGAAAAGGTTTTTCTCTCTAAATTGGAGGATTTGCCTAATAAAAGCATTTTATTTTTCAATGTTGTCCATTAAAGAGTTTTTTTCCCCAGCACACAAGCTAGGAACACCATCCTGAAATCAAGCACAAAATATCTTCAGGGAAACAGTCCTGAGGAGCAAAACTGAGTGTAATTTATGATTCCAAGTGTACATCTCTCTCCCATTAGGAGGAAATTCCATTCCCTGAAATTGGACTATCCTATTCTCCCCTGAAAATACTTAAACGGCTTCATAAAAATCTGACAGCATCTCTAATCACATTGAGAAATGCACCCCGGGATGTGCACGGAAGGAGACCCAGCAGGGCAAGCTGCAGGTGCACTCACAGGAGCAGCGACGCCCGTGCCTGAACAGCCCCTCAGGACACGCGGGGAGGCACCTGCCCTCCAGCAGCACGTGGGAAGCCAGGCAAGCCGTACAGTCCTGGGAGGAATTCCCCACGCAGCCTGCACAGGAGGAGTGGCACTCTGCAGGGAAGGGAAGAACAAGAACACACAGAAAGCCAAATTAATTCTAGCTTATTTCGGTTGTTACTACCTCAAAATATGGCCAGATTGCTTTCTTCCCAAGGATGACAGGAAGGTATTTTTCCTTTACAGGATCCCCTGCTTGTGGGAGGTAGAAAGGAGTACAAAGTAAAGAGCAGTTCCTGAAGATAAGGAGCAAGCAGAGACAGCTGCATATTTAATATTTCTTTGCACCCACACAGTTCATTACTGAAATGCAAAGCTGAGCTGCCCAATGCCATGTGATGCTGTTGTCCTCCCTGGAAGAGCTCCGGGGTTCTGCAAACTTAGCAGCTGCTGAAACCACTTTCTGTTATCACCCTGCAGTTACTCCATGCAAGGTTTTCTATCACTGCATAGTCATCATCAGCCATTCTGGAGCAAATATCCAGAGGTGAACTGGCCACCTGAAGCGAACGCTCATCACAAGGATGATCCAGCACGAATGAGGAGTGCAGTTAAAGACTGCACGTCTTTCCTGGTACTGACCCTCAACCAAATCATCTTCAACTAAGCCATCTGATTAAATAAATATATAAACTCACTAGCTAAAAACCTCATATTTATTAGAACAGTGGCTGAAGGCCACAGGTTCCACTGTGTGAGTTGAACAGAGATTTCTGGACTCTGGGGAGACAAGACACAGGGCTGGACACAGGGAATGAAATGAAATATAATAATTTATACAACTATACATAATTTATACAACTACATTTAGCTGGCTGCCAGAGAGATCTTTAAGGTGCCTTCAAACCCATTCTATGGTTCTACAAAACCAGCATTTTGCCCTACATATGAACATGCTTCTGTTCTGCATGAACACAATGTTGTGGGTTTGCTTTTTCCAAAAGGTTGAACCTACAAACCTTGCATGAGTATTTTATAGTGAGAGCTCAGAGTTTGACATCTTGAACGCTCACCCCTTTCTACAATAAATCAAACTCCTACTCTAATGCCACCAGTGACACAGCAGAGCCAACACTACGAGAGGCTGTGCTGAGATTCTTGCCCCATGACATAATTCACCGCTGTCACTGAGCTCTGCTCAGGCCTGTTCACCCACCTGAGGCAGGGATATATGGATTCCTTCACACAGTTTCTACAACATGACCTGGACTTAGCCAAGAAAACCCATTACCTGCCAAGGAACAGCCACTGCATGAGTTGTACACTACACTAATGCCTTCAAGAATCAGTTCAAAGCACTGGGTACCTGTCTAGGGCACTGTTTAAGACAGAATCTCTCCACCGAAAAAAAAGAAAAAAAGCCATTTCTTCCTTTTTAACATCCTCTAAAGCAAAAAAATGAGCTTGTACTCATTCCACTGAGCTGAAACAAAAAGATAAAATCAAAATAACTGGACTTTAAATTATGTCCACTTTTAAAAGACAGGTTTTTTTCAACAGTAAGAAATAAGCCATCAGTAGTGTTGTTACTATTGTTATTACTACTACTTTATTTAAGTCACTATCTCTCTGACTGGTGGGAAGCCACGTGTATCCCCACACCAGATTACCCACTTTTCCAAACTCTAGCCTTCCTGGAAATGCTTCCTAGTTGGTATTTCAGGAGCAGTGATGGCAGATGTGCTGCCGGGCATGTAGCAGAAGAGCTTCCTCAAAAGAAAAGACTGTTATGGGATGTCTTGACCTGCTCCAAGGGCTAAGAAGGAGAAAGCTCGGTCTTTTTTGAAAAGGATTTAAGGATTGATCCAGCTTCAAAGTAAGTCAGTGCTAAAAATCACGTACTCAGCTTCAATGGAAAGAAAGCTACGCTGAGCTGAGCTGTGCAGGCTTGAACACAGGCACTTAACAAGAAAGTACCTGAGTCTTTTAGTCACGAGTCTTATGTAGATTACATTTTCCCTCAAAAGTACTAGGATATGCCATTTTGAAAGTTACAGAGTTTAAACACTCATGGCAGTCAGGAGGCAAGCACAGGGCTCGCAGCACGTACAAATCAAACATGGCACAAGCTCCCCCCAGACACCCAAACCCCAGGGCTTTGAGCAGCTGTTCTCACCTCTGCAGACTCCTGTGCTATCCACATGGAAATGGGATTGGCAGTGGGGGAGGCAAAGGCCGTGGAGAGCTCCTTCCCTGGGCAGGTGAGGCTGCAGGACGTCCTCGGGCGCCCGGCACCGCAGGCACTGCGCGGCCCCCGGGCTGGCGCAGGAGCGGCAGGACGGGTGGCAACCTGGGCACAGGGGGAGAGAGCCATCAGAGCCACAGCTCTGGGACAGCTTTCCCAGGGAGAAGGACAAGGGACAGCTTTCCCACAGGCAATGACAAGGCCCAACAACCTGGTTATGCTTTCTACAACGGAACAGGAATTTTAGAAAAATACTTTGACATCGTTCCCCTCGCCCCCAAGGAACAGCTCTTTTCCTGAGTAAAGCTGATGAACAAATGAAAAACTGCAGCCCCATGCCACAGGCAGCTAATTCTCCTTTAATTTCTGGAACTGCAACAGTGAGCTCTATCTCACTAGGAGGGACAGCAAGAAACGACAGTGTGAAGGGCTCACATGAAGCAGAAATTCACCTTCCGAATTTTCACTTTTCCCACTACTGCAAAGATGACCTCAGTCTTCACAAATCTACCAGATGTATGTGGAATTTCATACCAGGAATATGTGGAATTTCATATCAGGTGTATGTGGAATTTCATCCACCTCTTAACTGGTGTCGAGAAAAACTTGGAAACAATGTACATTTATTTCAGCAGCATGCACAAAAAGAAAAAAAAAGTCCCTGAAATCACAAAATCCTGAGGCTGTGAAAGCAGAAAGTATGTGAGAATATTCACTTTTTCTCAAAGCAGGAAAGGCAGGAATTAAGCATTGACTGGTTCAGCATAGGATAAAGGAAAAACAAAAGCCGGGTTACAGCAGCTGAGGAACTTATTCCAAGTACAGAGCTTACCCTTGCAGATGTTGTGATCCTGGTAAAACCCCTCTCCACAGTCCTCCAGGCACTGGCCCTGGCGCAGTGCCAGAGGGAAGGAACAGGAGGTGCAGTGAGTGGCCAGAGGTCCCTCGCACGTGGAGCACGAAGCGTGACAAGCTGATAAAGAAACAGAGCACACAGAACTGAAACATTCCATTTTCACTCCTTGAGAGTGGTGTTGCTGACTACAGCTTTCTCCAGCTGTAGAAAACTCCCAGCTGGAATGAGACTCAGCTAGGTGAACTAATGAGAGCAGAAGTGCACATGTATTAATAAGTACTAACAGTAATAACTCTCGCTCACACAATGTTTTGAGTATGTATCTCAGCATGCTTCGCAAGGAAAAGAGGTCATCTGAAACAATCCTTCACAAGTGAACCGAAGAAAACAAAAATAAAAAGATCAAATTCCCTGTCCCCACTCGCATATCTGTGCTCTTAAAATTCCCTCCCCACACCTGGGGAAGAGCAGACAACACATGGAGGGCGCCTTGAGAGCCCAGGAAAAGGTCATGCAAATACACCTCCTACCTCTGCATCTTCCACTGCCACTCGGGAAATATCTGTCTGGGCACTGAGGAATGCACTTCCCCTCGTGTAACAGCTTCCCTGCAGCACAGGTCACACACCTGGCTGGCTCTGAAGAGCACCTCTCACAGGACTGGCCACAAGCTGCCGAGAGAACAGCTCATTAATGACATGCACTCAATTAGGGAAGAACAACAGAGCCATCAACCTTTCCCCATCTATAGAAACCACCCTATAAATCTTTACATGGCAGTGTACAGCAAGCAGCAGTTACCAGACTGTTCAGAAAGAAGGGGGGGGAAAGCTGACTTAAAAGAATGGCAATTTCCCCCCTCTCCCTTTTCTTCAAAGTGGGAAAATGCAGCTAAAATCAAACATGATCATTTTTCTTATCAATTTCTGTGGTCCGTATTATCCCAGGCAATCAGCTCTGAAGTGAACTGACCTGCTGTCCAAGAGCACCATGGAACTCTGGCTTCCCTAAGGCAATATGCTGCTGGATATTTAGAAGAGCCAAGCATTTTACTTAACCAATTTCTGTTTCTTTTCACCAGACAAAACAGATCTCCAGCTGGGTATCAAAATGCACGGGTTAGGTAGAAGGTGAAAGGTCTGAATCTCAGAGGTTTCAAGGAACAGCTAGGGGGTTTCAAGAAACCACTGGCAATAAAAATCAAACCTAAGTTAAATTTCCTTTTGAGCTTAAATGATTTTCAGCTGCAAGATTTCAAGCCTGCACACTTAAAACACAGGTGAATAAAACTGCCTCGTATAAGACATCGACCAAACTGAAGGGGAACCTGGTCCTCCAGAATAAGCACACAGAACTGAAGAAGAATTTTGCCAACATGTTCCAGGTTTTAAGCTCTCTCTAGTGAGCTGTGGCTCAGACACACCTGTGTGGGCCACACACCTGAAGCCCAACAAGCCCTGACTGACCATGGATAGTCATGGATAGTCCTCCCAAGCAGCTGGTGGTGGCTGCCAACAGCAATCCAGGCTAGACTGGAATGCATGTGGCAAATTTGAGATTCTTAATTTGAGGAGGTTTCTTTCCCCTTCAAGGAGAAAGGATCTGTTTGACTTAGGTCTTTTAATTCCCTCTAGCCACTTTTTCTCCCTTTTTCCCAGCAAACCTTCCCAGCTCCCCAGGCACATCTGCTGTGCAGGTATTAGTTACTGTGATGCTGAATTATAATTAAATTTACAGAAACCTGCTGGCAGAGGCCATTTTTCTTTCCGCAGACAAATGGATTTGTCAAGCCCTGAGAAACAACTCAGGCTTTCAAGCTGCTCGGCGAGGAAAAACCCCTTAAACCTTTCAGCATCTGATTAGCTTAAATGAATTAATAATCTCACAAACAAACAGCAGCTTCCCTCATCCGGCACGAATGCACAAGGTGCAGCTGGCTTGTCAGACATGAATAAAGTCACAGCTGCTGCATGGCTAAATGAAATATTGATTCCTGCTTGTGCAGAGCATTTCTCTCACAGGTATTTACCAGTGCAGATCCCATCCTTTGGGTAAAACCCCTGGCCACAGGTGGCCAGGCAGAGCCCCGCTTGGAGCACGTGTGATGGGTCCTTGCAGGATAGGCAGTGGTTCTCAGCAGCTCCCCAGCACGAGGAGCAGGACTCGTGACAGGCTGCAGGGGAGAAAAGTGCAGGATTAGCCAACAACCCGCTTCCAACCAGCTCTTTACAACGAAAAGCTTGCACCACTTCACTTCTTCGCGGGTTTGCTCAGGCTTTCACTGCTACAGAAAATGAAAAATAGCAAACACAACCCACTGCTGCTCTTAGGTTAGAATCTTTCATCCAAGCCATCCTGGCAGGACAACTTCCAGCTGCATTTTGCACATGGAATGTGCAGCACAGATCAGAGCAGTTAGCGTAGCTGTTGTCAGCCCAGGAAGAGTGTTGGGAACACTGTAAAGTCCCTGGTGCCAGGGGCTGTACAAGCAAAAAGGAAATAGGAAGAGATCCCATCACAGGCTACTTAAAACTCAGATCCTTGGGGTAACCCAGCTCCAGGCACAAACACAGAACGGCGTTGCAGGGCTGCAGTCGAGGTTTGGCAAAATGAAAAACAAGCCAGCCTGCTTCTAGAAACAACTCCTGTCCTTCCAGGTGCAGAAGGAACTGACTTAGGAATCCTCACATGCTCAGTCTGAGTAATTCTTGGGGAAAATATGGGACACAGACTCCTATTAAATCCTGCGCTACCAGTGTTGCAGCAATGGTACAAATTACAGTTCTTTTAGCTATTAAGATTTTTTTTTTCTCAATTACACCCAGATACGATCTTCAATTTATTATTTCACAATAAGGCAGGTACATGCTTGTGCTCCCAGTCTGTGGCAGGTGGGAGAAAAGGGAACTTCTTGATGTTTGCCCTGCAAACACGTCTGCAGTTGCAGCCACCCAAGAAATCTCAAATCTGTGAGTAGCATCAGTGCAATGCAGAAACCAACAGCAGCAGCTCATCCACAGAACTAAGAGCACATTATACATGAGTCATATGGCACAGAGGGGCATAACACCCCCTCCCAGGGGATTTCACTGCTGCCCAAGGCAGGGAAGTGCTATCAGCTCCATCTCACACTGAGGGAACTGAAACACCTGGGGTTAGAACAGGGAGCGTTCAGGGGGCAAGACACAGGACATTTGAGCTCATGCCCAGCACATGGTCCTTCGGCATTCTGGATGTTCCTTGTCCACACTTCCACCTTGGTTTATTTTCCCTTTTCTTGTCTCGATTAGCTGTTTGTTCTCCCCCTTCTCACCCTCCTGCATCTTCTTTCCCTCCACCTCACTCCTGATCTTTCCAGAATGCTGAGCTCTTCTGGTTCCTGAACACTCCAATGTGAGGGGTGTCTCAAAAGGACCCTGGGCATCCTGTACTGGATAGGATCTTCTCCTCACCATTCCAACACAATGAACACCAACCATCCCATCCCAAGGTAGAGCCTGTGCACAGTTTCCTGCTCCAGTCAATAATTTCCCTTGCTGATAAAAAAACCTGCATCTCATTCCAGCTTGGATGATTCTCAGGGCACGTCTACACTCGAAAGTTAACTGCAGAGTATGAGTTCATGCTGTAAATTTCTAAGCAGTGAAATGTCCTCACTTCACCTTCCAGACCTGAGTGTTTTGCTCCTCTCCGAGCTCACTCTGACTTTCAACATGTGTTTGAAAGAGTGGGTGCCAGGACTCGGATCCTTTAATTACAGACTTCCCACTGCACATCTGGCACCCCTGCCTGTTAACCTGCCTCAGTACGTCAGCACATCCGAACATTCCCAGACATTTGCAAAGTTCGCAATTCCTCCCGAGAGGTGCCGCTCCTTTCCAAGAGACACTTCTCCCTGCTGGCAGCCTGACTCTGCTTTTAAACAGTTACCAGTTGGCTCTTGCTGGTCCTTGGCAAAGCCCTGTGAGGGTGGTGAGGCCCTGGCACAGGTTGCCCAGAGAAGCTGCTGCTGCCCCATCCCTGGAAATGTTTAAGGCCAGGTTGGATGGAACTCTGAGCAACCTGGACTAGTGGAAGGTGTCCCTGTCCACAGCAGAGGGGTTGGAACATGATAATCTTTACAGTGTCTTCCAACCCAAACCATTCTGTGATTCCCTGATTCCGTGATTACACACCCTCCCTCCTGAAGCCCTGGCTCTTTCAGCACTGGATCACTGCCAGGCTCAACAGCTGCTCCTCACCCAAACAGCCAGGCACCAACTCCACGGAAAGAGCAGGGGAAAAAATGGAAGCATTCAATGAGCCACTGTCAGCTCAAACATCTTTGCCCGCAGCAACGAAGTGGCTGTGTGAAAATAATTCAACAGAAGTGACTGCACGGCCAGGAAGCTGTTTCCACCCCTCTGGCTATTTCCAGTTCGGATTTGTGGGAGCTGTTTTGGAGCTCACCAAACTGTCTCTTCTGCAAACACGTAAAACACTCCCGGGCCTGACCACAGCAGGAGGGCAATGCCAGTGGTGTCCCAGTAAGAACACAGAAGGCACTGCTGGCCTTTGGGGTCCCACCGATCTGTGCCACCTCTCCCCTGCACTCCTCCCTGGGAGCTGGGCAAGCTCAGTTTAGCCATGCTCAGCCCCGGATCCTGGGGGATCCTCCACAGCCAGGGACAGCAGGGAAAAGCAACACACAGGGAGCAGAAATCCAAGTGCTTTGCTCCAGAGTCAGCCGGGTCTGTTAGTGTCAAGTTACACACTTCAACATTCGCATTTTGGGAGATGAAAGCAGAAGCACTCCAGTTCTGCCTGGGCTTTTGAATAATCTTGAAAACATAAATAATTAAGTTAGAAAAATGCAGTGAGAGCATTGAACACAGCAAGTCCTTCGAGCCCTTCTGTTCTACCACGCAGACATAGTTTATTTTTGCTTCCCTTTCCTTTGCCTTTGGTGGAGGGGTTCTGTTTCTGCCAAGGGAGAACCCACCACTCCGCCTGACAGAAACTGATCCATGATCTTTAAATCCACTGCTACATAACTGAACTTATTACCTTTTATTCTCAATTTTACTTTCTCTTAATGGTTTTAATTCTTCACAGAAGCAAGTGGAGAGATGGGGGCAGGAAACAACCCCGGTGTAGGATTAAAATGGGGCAGAGATCAAACAACTGCAATCAAAAATTAAAAAGAGATTCAATTAGACCAGCTGGTATAAACCCTGAACAAAAGGAAAGGCTAATTCACTGTGTTTTTCTACAACACAGACAACAGTGTTTCGACAAGAGGATAGAGCAAGAAACCTGGTGTTAAGTTTCTTTCAAGTTCAGGGCGAATTCCTCAAGAGGGAGTTTACTGGAACTATAGCAATTAACATAGTCTAGTTCATCTTTTCTGTGATTTTGAAACATGCTCTTTGTAGATGTTAAAGCCATTATGAGGAAAATCTTTCTGAGCAGTCTGAGGCCCATCTCGACGATCTGATTAGAGATTTGCAGAAATAAAGACGACACAAGGAAAGAGTGAATGGCAATGAATTACGGACCACATCTGAAATGTAAGACTTTCTCCACTGGTTTGACTTTATGCAGAAAATGCAGCCAGGCAGAACTAAAGCAAATTGGTTTAATTCCCTTGAGGAAAGAGGAACAAATTTTCCCAGCAACATTCAGCTACAAGCATGCGTGACTGCAAATTTGGATGGAGTGTACAATCAGTAATCTACAAACCAGCAATAAAATGAAACATTAGCCTTTCCCTACCCCTTCAGCAGTACATGGGCACTGCCAATTAAAACACTCAGAGCAGGTGGAAAGGAAATGATAAAATAAAACCAAGTGAAGTAGAAGATTATTTGATACTTAAGTCTATAAATTAGTTTGGACTGGGTCTCTCTTGTCTATTTATACATCCACAATGGTGCCCTGGGCTGTAGTGGCTGCTGGATGACAGAGGTTTTTCAGACTTTCAAACCCTGAAACAGGTGGTCAGCTCTTCAAGGGAAATCACTTCAGAAAAGGAAGCTGGACTTACCATCTAAAGTGCTTTGCCCTGAAATGTGCCAAAAGCCCTAAGCCTGTATTTAATTCTAAGCAGGAGGGTTAGTTCCAAAGAAATTAAAGCGATGGCTCAGAAGTTAAGCATTTGCTCCACCCCTCTGCTGAATCGGAGCTGCAGAAATAATTAGAAGCCTTCTAAAAAGGCCAACATCAAGACAAGAAAAGTGTTCATTTTAGAGAAAACAATTAAACTGCCATGATGAAAAAGCAGCTGCTTTACAGTTTGGGAAGAGTTTAAAGTATTTCAAAGGAGCAGGGGAAGCTCATAAAAGCACTGTCATAGTCCCATCAAAGAGAAAGCTAACTTCCCAATCTTACTCCCAGTCTTTCCAACTGCTAAGATAAAGGATTTAGACACATCTCAGCGTTTTATAGAATTACTAATTTACTTCGTAAAAATGCTTCCTGAGAGCAGTGAGCCCAATGCGCTTCCACGAAGAGCGCACAGTATGGATCGAATGAACGGCAAAACAAAGCAGGAAACTTCTTCAGAAAGTATCTTCTGAGTCCTATCAATCCCCTACCCCTCCAAGCAATTTTCTATACACCTCAAAGTACCGTATCCTGAAAGGTCTGGCATGAGCAGGCGCAGGCAGTCTGCACTGGAGACAAAGAAACACACACATCCGCCTGGATCAAAGGGCCAGGCAAGGCTCAGGGTGTCCCATCATTAGCAAAATTAGGGCACACATCCTGCTCCATGCCCTTCACACCACGAAACACACAGTCACATTTCCAAGTGAAACTGAAATTGAAAGAGGAAGTGAAAAATGTCGGTGGTGAAAAACATCGGTGTTCAAAATGAGCAAATTTTACACAACAAAACTGATCCACTGAGGAGCTGTCATTAATATTTCCCCAAGCAGTAATCAATTTTACCCTGTATGACTTGGTTCCTCTGTTCACTCCTTCCTTTACTCTAGGGTGAACATTAACACCTATGTCAACAGCAGATGCCTCAAGAGAGAGGGTCCTCATAGCTCAAGTACAGCTTTTGCCTGCTCTTTTGCCATCAGAGAGGACTGCAGCCTCTTTGGCTTTAAGGTACCTGTGCAGAGAAGCTGATCCTGGACGTATCCTTTCCCACAGGAAGTCACACACTGCCCGTCCTTCAGCAGCAGGGGTGTCTGGCATGAGGAGCACTCAAATCCATTGGTGCAGGCTGAGCAGGTTTCATTGCAGGCTTCCAGGAGAAAGAAGAGAGAAGAAAAATTAATCCCAAATGCCTGATGCAGAAAGACCCCTCTGCTCTGACAAAATGAAACTATTTTGTCTCATTTTAGCCAAAGAGTTCGAGAATTTGTCTGCTTCCATCTGAAACCTCACGAAGTCGCACGGTTACAACACAGCACGAGCCTGGATGCTTTTCCAACCAAAGCCTGGCAATCTCTTTAGAGTGAACCTATGGGATCCCACAACCAAAAGCACAGCATGCAGCAGAGAAGGGGGGGGTCTAACCCCTTGCAAAAATTACCTAAGCAGGCCCCCCCGTGCTGGTAGAAGCCCCGTTCACACATCTCCACGCAGCGCCCGTCCTGCAGCCGCTTCTTAGGGTCCCGGCAGGAGTCACAGTGATCAGAGGCCTGAGAGCAGCTCACACAGTCGGGGTGGCACTCACCTGGCACAGGGAGAACACACAGAGGGAGAAAACAGCAGCAGTGCTGGCAGCCAGGAAGGAGCAAAACAATGCGACTTCGAAATCAAAGCGAAATTCCTTGCTTATTTCTCTGGGTGGTACAAGGTGTGTTAGCTTTGGAGAGGGTTTTTATATATTAGATTATATAGAAGGGGCTAAGTATTTTATTGCTCTATTTAGTATGTGAGAAGTCATTATATAGACTCAGATTTTCTAGGCAATTGATTAAAAGGGTATTCATTGTCCATATGGTTTCTCAGCAGTAAAAATTTTAAGTCACCAGGAATTAATGGTCCGAAACAACCTGAATTTCAGATTCCTTAAGCCAAACCCTGCAGTAAGTCAAGACTCTGTGTCCATGCCAGGTCAGAGTACAGGTGACAGACTGCTCCCCCTCCAGAAAAATCTTGATGCCACAGCACCACAGAAGTACTTCCTGGACACAGGTACTTGGAGAGATACAGAACGAAACAGTTTTACTCAAGGTGCAAAAAAGGCCCCTCTGCTCCAAGTCAAGTGCTCTCAGGGAGGCTCCAAGCCAAAAGTTCTCCATGAGAGGGAGTATTTGCTGGTTTTAACATAAATACAGCAGTGCCCAGGGCTTTTTGCTTTCCCTTGGCTGAGAAGGAGTGGCTTCTCTGTGTCAGCTTCCCCTAGCACATGTCTGAGAAGCAGCAATCAATTTTTGCTGGCTTTATGGAAGCAGATGCAGCAGGGGCTGGTGTTCTGGGCTCACAGATTGAACTGCTGCAGGCTGCATTTTGCATTTGTTTCTCATCCCCACCACTGCAAGACAGAAAAATACAGAGGGAAAACAGCAGATTTGTGTAGGGGAAATTGGCAGTTACCTTTTAGGACACAAAAAATCCAAGTTTAGCTCTGTGTGTCCAATACCATGACACCAAAGCCTAGGTTCTCCAAAATGCTACCATGATGGAAGCTAAATGGCCAGATTTTCAAGGATACCCAGCAGACAGAGGCACTTCTTTATAAGGAGAAGGGAGAGGTGCTGAGAACACTGTTTTATCTGTCCTCTCCTCAGCAGCCTGTGCAGATTGTTCCCTTTCAAAAATCCAGGACAATTCCATCAAAACTGTCCAAACCCAGTTTTCCTCACTTTTCAATCTGTAGTGCTTTGCATTTCCATTAGCATGAAGCAAATAACAAGCTTTAAAACAAGAAGATGGCGAATGTGCCCGGGCACTCCAGCTGAATTAAACTGTGAAGCTATTTTCTTTTTATTGAGATAAAGCATTAACTGGAGCACCCTGATAAAACCAAAGTTACATGAATGCAACAAGAAGAGCTACAAAAAAAAAAGCTAGCAACCCACAGCTAAAGCCTCTCAACTATGAAATGTAAATCCAGGGGAATGACGATATCCTGGAGAAAAAGGAATTTATAGGCAAAATTACCATATTACCAAGTCTATCCTAGTCTTTCCAAACAATTATTAACTGGCAGCCATTCAGCCTCAGGTGAGCTTGTGGCATAGCAATGTAAGCACATTCTTTCTGCTTCCCACTCCCAAGAAATAATCAGGAGCCCATAAACTCCAAAACTCATGCTAGGATTCAGAAAGGAGCGGTGGAAGAAAAAAGAAAAAGACACCACACTTCCAAAACACCAACCCCAAGGAGAAACTCTTTTGCCAAAAGAAAGCCGTCATTTAAACCAGGGGAAGTCACTGGGAGCCTTAAACTTAGATAAGAACTAAATTGTATGGAAACGACTTAATTAGCAACTGAAAAACTGAAAGGAGACAAGATAAGATTCCATGCCGGGATCAGACAGGTGCTGGGGGAGTGAAGGCTGCAGGGATTCCAGAACAAGGCAAGCACTGCCCTGGCTCTGTACCTGGCTGGCAGCGTGGACAGCAGTCTCCCTTCCCCTCCAGAGGCAGGCTTCCCCGCGGGCAGGGCGGGCAGGAGCGCTGGAAGCAGGTCACCTCCGCGTCCCGGCACTCGCATTCCCGGCATGGCCCTTCTGCCCAGCTCTCCCCGTTCTGCAGGAGAAACACGGCTTCAGGAGCCAAGGAGAGCCTTGGCACTGAGTGGATTTGCCCGGCATGGAGATCTCCGGGTGAAACCGCACAGGGATGAAGGGGTCGACACGAAAGAGACAGCAGGCATTTTAAATGATCACAAAGCTTTTCTGCCAGTTCCTCTCTCAGAAAGGACAAAGCACCAACTGGAAAAACCCTGACACCTTAGTGTTTTACCTCACCTGGGGCAGAGAAAGAGATCTGAGCAAACTGATCTGAGCAAAAAAAGGCTTAGCATCTAAAAAAACCCCTAAACAATATTCAACTTCCCATTTCCCACATCTGTTGGCAAAGAGCAGCTATCAGCTCCAGTCCTCATCTGTGAGGGCAATGAAAAGTCCACTAACATATTTAAACCAAGATAATTAATATTTCCTTTCTCTTTAACTTCAGAGGGAAGTTCCTTGAAAATACTAATAATGGGCTCCTGTTGCAGTAAAGATTATAATCAGTGGGATACATTGGCAGAAAGCTACACACTGCCCCAGCTTCTACTTTATAGGATTAAAATCAACTATCTTTATGAAATGTGCAGGAAACCTATAAGTAGGGATATTAAATATTAAAGGGGAATGATTGATTGAACTGCACAAAGGAGACCAAGGAAAACTGAAATTCTGCAGCAGATGCCCACGAGTGTTTCTGCAAATTGCAAAAGCAATCTGCAGACAATATTAATGGATTATTTTTCTGCTACACTTGCAAATAATATCCTTCCCAGAAACTGAAAGGGAGAGCCAACCCCTCCAAACCTTTGTGAGCAGAACTCACTCTTCCCTGCTCCAAAGTACAAGGATACTCACAGCTTTGGTATGTTCTTTGTAAACACAGTAACTATGGCTGGAGATACATTCAGGACAGCACTTCCCCTCTAAGTGAATTAATTCTGTGCCCTGTGAAGAAGAGAAAGGTTGCAGCAATTCAAACGGAATCAACATCGCCAAAACCACTGTGGAATGCCGAGGCAGAACAGCTCTTGCCCTGGAATGCAATCTCCAATATCTAATTTCACCTTATCTTCTCTCTATGCCACCTCATCTCTGTAGGTATAGTTTGAAAAATGTGCTTAGTGAATATTGCAGTTGCAAAACAAACCTCAGAAAAGGCCTCGGAATTCAGCGATAAGACCATTACTTCATCCCTAAATCCCACAGAGAAATACTCCCCCTTTTCACTGTGGATCACTAGGATTTCACCGGACCAACCTCAAGATTTCAATGCATAGAAGCTTACCTTCATTTTGAATGATCTACTTTTATTTCCCCAGGAGAATTTCAAAGCACATGCTCTATTTATCCCAGATGGAAAAAGCCTGTTCTTTGTCACAACTGTACAACTCCGCAGATTCCACTCAAATAACTTTGGCTTGAAGATAAGAATTTAGCAGCAGGAGAAAGGAATAAAGTGCCCCAATTCACCACAACCCCTTGTGCCCGAGTGGAAGCTGAATATTTAGAAAAGAGAGACACTTTGTCCCAGGGAACCAGGACACAGCTCACAAGAAACAGCTTCGGTTTCCAAGATTATCAAATACTTTTTCTGATTTATGTCACCTGGGTGTCTGTTCCAGGATAATTTTCACTGTGCCACACTGGCACACAGTTTTTGTATGGGAATTATTAAAGACACAGACAGCAGCAGCACTGGTCACTGTTAGGTTCACCAAGGGGGAACACCTAAGCCAGGCCACACTCTAGCATCCCAGGTGCATTCCTGAGCAGGGGAACAGAGGAGGAACCATCTGGTTCTCAGTCACCGAGGACCACACACGGCCTAAATCTCTCTCTGCTGCTTCTATACATTTCTGCTCTTCAGTTACTCCAAAATGCCTTTGGCAGGATTTGGATCTCATGTCGCTACTGTGTACTGTAAACTCTCCCATCCCCACCCACATGCATAAACACAGGCTATAGGAAAACTGGGAGCAACCATCCACGGAACATGGCTTGCCTAGCCCAAAAAAATGCAGCTACACTGCTCTGCCAAGGCTCAGAAAAGGGAGAGGCTGTGGGAGATAACTTGTGGCTTTGCTGCAGAGAGATTGATCATATTCCAGGTTGAGAACATGTATTACCAGCTGACAGCCTGCTGAAAATGGCTTTTGGAGGATTAGGTCAGAATCACCACGGACACTTTGCTGGACAAGTTTGTTTGAAAGGGTTTGGAGCTAAACCTCTCACAGTTCCTGTGGCCTCATTACACTTGAAGTAGGATGATGTGACCCGAAAATTCATAGTGCCTTATGAAGAGAGAAATCCAAGCGCTCCTGGCTTCACATTGGCTCTGATTTATTGAGGCAGGTGCCTAAATAAACAGACCTGCAACTTCAGAAGGAAAATACAAAGGAAAAAGAAAACATGGCATTTGCTTTTTGAGTGAGCATTTTCTTGTAATTAATTAATGCACACCTTGCACTACTGAGGCAAACTAGGACCGAACATGACTTGAGGAGTTTTGAACCCTACACATTAACATCTCCAGCTGTTGTTCTGGAAAACACCCCTGGCTTTTCTGAATAATGGATTTTTTTTGTCAGTACCCAAGATGTGAGTATGAATATTAACTAACCCTCCCCACTGAGCCATGACAGCACGCCATCATCATTAGTGTAAATGATCCAATTTACAGCCAGGAGCACGCAGGCAGCTCGCTCAAACAGCTGCAAGTGCACAAGGTTTTATGACAACCACGACTTTTCATCCAGCAAAATCTCTCTGCGCAGTTTCAGGCCGGGCGATCAGCAGCAGCACCAGGGCAGGGGTGACTTTGGGTCCCACACTCAGTGCATTTTGGCTGTTTCAAAGGCACAGTCACAGGTGAACACACACTTTTATACCTTGATACACCCTTTTTGGCACCATTTGGGAGTTCATGTGTGGATTTTCACTCCTTTGAACATTCATTAAAACAACCTAATCCGGTGAAACCATTATGTCCAGGCTTTGGCTGGACTTCAGACACACCACAAGGGTGCTGCTGCTCAAGATTTAGCACACACAGGCAGAGTCACCAGAAAAGCACCACCACCGAGACAGAAAACCCAGAAGGCCACAATTCCTTCCCTTTTCCTCACTGACACTGTGGAGTAGTAGGTATAAAACTGATGAGAGCCCAGCCAGATCACAGAAACACAGAACGGCTTGAGTTTGGAAGGGACCTTAAAGCTCATCCAGTCCCACCCCCTGCCATGGGCAGGGACACCTCCCACTATCCCAGGTTGCTCAGAGCTCCATCCAGCCTGGCCTTGGACACTTCCAGGGATCCAGGGGCAGCCACAGCTTCTCTGAGCAGCCTGTGCCAGGGCCTCCCCACCCTCACGGGGAGGGATGCCTTCCTAATATCTAATCTAAGCCTACTTTCTGTCAGTGCGAAGCCATTCCCTCTTGTCCTGTCACTCCAGACCCTTGCAAATAGTCTCTCCGTCATTCCTGGACCCCCTTCAGGTACTGGAAGGCCACAATTAGGTCTCCCCAAAGCCTTCTCTTCTCCAGGCTGAGCAATCCCAATCCTCTCAGCCTTTGCAGTGACAAACAACACAGAAGTCTTATCCCACTGCAAAAAAACCCAATTCAAAGCATATTTGTGCGTGTGTGGGTGAAGCATTCAACCCTATCTAATGCATTTTGCACATCCACTGCAGAGCAAATATAACATAACCTGGCAGGGAGGGTATTAGTTCCGGAGTAAACAGCACTGGGAATAAAATACCTTGCCAGCTTCACTTCCATGCTAAGAGTGGCATGGAAAAAATGAAGAAAAGTAGAACACTGACTTCCATATCCAGCTACCTTACTGTAGGCCACTGTAGCACACAGAATGAGGCTAAAAGGAATATTTCTTAAGCTTTTAACTATCTCTGACCTGTACATATTCCCCATGTTCGGCTCCTGGTAAATCCCGTGACCACCACTGAACCCTCTGTGTGTCTGACCCTCCACTACAGCAGGCAGACAGAGCACGGGAAGGAATCCAAGTTAAATTAGTCACTGATTCACACTGGCTTGCTTCACAATGGAAGCCCACTGTGCCAACTTGCACAGGCAATTCCAGGTTTGCTCTCCTTCCCTGTGAAATGTTTTTGAGGGGATCGCACAAAACAAGGGCCGGTTCTTGGAGTCTCTCAAGTCAAGGAAAAAAAAAAAAGAGGAGGGAAAAAAAATTCCCAAGACTTGACAGGTCCATCTTGGTAGAAGAAAGCCTTTCTCACCTTGGCACACTCCACTTTGGCACACTCAGCTCCCTGGCAGGTGACTTGCCCCTCCTGGCACACGCAGAAGTCACAGCGGGTGCCGTTCCACATCTCTCCGTGGTACCTGATGGTGCCACCGTCCAAGCAGCTCCCTTTGGAAGACACACACTCCTCACAGCACTTCCCGGGGCGCTGCACCTTGTTCTCCCCCTAAAAACATCACCCAGCAGTGAGCAGGGCTGTCTGAAGCCCTTGGCACAGCAGAAGGCGCAGCTGGGGTATCAGAGGTGGGTGATTTTTCAGTACCTTCTCACAGGTGACAGAGCCACAGGTCTCCCTCAGACACCTGACTTCCCCTCTCTGACATGTACATGCGGTGCAGGCATTTTTTTTCCACTGTTCCCCATGCTGTTGAAAAGGAACATGGATACAGCTGTTTAACACTCTTGGAAAATAACCAAATTCCTTCCAGAAACCTGAGCTGCTTATGGAATATGATGGCTCCTTCTACATGTCTGTATCAGATAATAAACTTTTCTTAAAAATGCTGATCTCTACACGATCAGCAAACAGGAAGAAGAGGGATGAGGTCTAGATGACGCTGTGGGTGTGTATTTCTCATTAATTGCAAGCTCATGCCATTGGGGAGGCCTGAACTACTACTATTAGCCAAAAAAAAAAATCATTGCCAGAAAATCCCACATACATACATTCATTAAATAATGCATTAAACTAGTTCCAGATGACACAATTAAAGCTATAAATACTTTGACCACTGGTGCTTTCTGCTTTCCTCCTTCAAAACAAGTGTGAAAAGAAAGTGCCTCATCTGCTTCACCCTGCAAACTTCCTTTCTGCTGGCCAGCAAATTCTTATCTAGGCCTGATTTCTTTCAACTCTCCTGCCTTTCCAGGAGGGGAAAAAAGCAGCGTTTGCACTAAGCTATCAGTGCTGGCAGAAAGTCAGATGTTGGGGAGAAGGGAAAGAGAGATGTGCCAAAAACTGTGAGTGGTTTTGGTGTGGTTTGTCACAAGTCACCTGGAACGTTCTTCCTGACACCGAGCAGGGCTTTGAGACACATTCTGGGCAGCATTTTCCAGGAGGCAGAACCATAACTTCATCCTAAACAGAAGGCAGAGACAAGGAAAAGAAAGCATGAACAGTTAACGTGGGGGTCAGCATCAGTGCTTGGAATTCCAGGCATTTAGCATCCATGGGATAACCCACTGCCACTCAAGGCTTTGTTTTGGCCCAAAAAGCAGCACAAGAGCAGAGTAAAAGGCTTGGAAGATGTTTTCTCCACCTCATTTCCTGGGCTTATTTAGATGGCAGCTGAGGTCTGAACACATGGAGAGATGCAGATAAATTCATACACACGACATAAAGTGCTCATATTCAGGCATGCAGATATACAGAGGAAAAAATAAATATACAGCTATGCAGGGAAGCACAATAAAGCAGGAGATGGATGAGAGGAGTTTTTTTCTGGAATTGCCACATTTTGAGGTTTTGAAGGTGTGATTTACACTCACCACCTCTCAGGCATCTGCACTGTTTTAGTTAAATCCATACATACTGTCTGTACAGATGTTAAATTATGCTTAAAACTGGATTTTTCTAATTTCAATTTTTTTATGATGGATTTAAATCACGTTGGAAAAGGCTGGCACGTCACACCAATATAACTTTTTCTGCATGCCTCAACTCCAACCATCTAAAGTGTGACTTATCCCACTGCTCCCAGTCTGTGTACATCCAGTGGTTGGGAATAGCCCTCCTGTTCATCAGCACCTCTCTCCAGCCACATCAGGATGATCAAAAGACCAGCTGGTGGACTGGAATTAGAATAGAAATGCCAAGCACCATCACCTCATCTTCTTCATTAGTCAAATCCTGGGCTTTCAAAGAAAGAGTGGAAGACTTTGTACAAAAGTTACTAAGGACAGATTTCCCAGCAGAGTTAAAAGAACTTTTTTGTGTATTTTGGTAGCATGCAACAGGAATTTTTGGCATTCTTCTCCCTCAGTGACTAGGGAAGAGCAAAGTTATCTGAAAGATGGAAGATGAGAGTTTAATCCTGGGAGAATTTTTGTCCTGGCTTTTGATGGAGTGAAGAAGGAAGGAAAGGACAGAGATAAAGGCCCATGCAAGAAAATGTTAGGTTTGACTGAGATCAGAACAGGTTCCTTGCACATCCTGCTAATGTCCCTCCAACGAGGAAACGTCCCTGGTAGGAAATATCTGGAACACCATCAGAATTGGCTTTCTGCTGCATTAACTTGGATGCTGCCAGCCAGCTACTCTCAAATACATCACAGCAACAACGGAGTCACTCCTGTTTCCATAAATGAGATCCTAATGATTAGCTGATTAAACATTAGTGCAATAGCTCAGCAGGTAACGCCAGTCTAGTTGGAGTGGGAAAGGAGAGATCTAAAGCAGGCATAAATTTGTTTTAATGCACAGTACTTAGTAAATGAATACTAATGGAATATCTCAGGACAAAGCTAAGCACAATTAGCACATACACCCTAACAGGTGGGCTTTCTTCTATCCAAAAAAAAGTGTTAATTGTCCAAACATCTGGTCCAGCAACAGAAAGCTGGGAAAGCATCAACAGAGAAAAATGTTTATGAGTACTGCTTTTGGTTTTCTCAGTGAAGACTTCTCAGTTAGGAAGCTTCTGGATTCATCATTGCAGCATGGTAATACATTTAAAAATACTTGGAAAATGGCAGTCTCTTAAACATAAAGTCAAGGTCAGAGACAAGGATTTCCAGGGAGCCAGGTCCAGGCATGCTGTTGTAAGGGAGTACACCAAGAGGCCCAAAAAAAGGGTACAATGGGTCCAATGAAAAAGATCCAAAGAGCACAGTCACACCCTTCAGCACTTTCATTACAATAAGAAGAATTCCAAAACCAAGTGATTTGCCCAGAGTTTGGAGTACTGTGTATAGTTTGCTGCCTTTACTAACCCTGTGTTAACGCTGTGTAGAATCTTGTAGGGGTTTTGGTTGTGCTGATCCCTGCCTAAATGCTAAAAACTCATCACTTGTCCACAGCAAAGACCTTGGAAACAGGAATGTCCTTGTTCTCCTAACGGGACTAAAACTATGAGCTTGCCTAGGTCCTCCTCCCAGTTTTGTTGTTTTCTAAACACAGACACACAGAAGGAACACTGCTCTGAGACTTTTCTTTCAGCTCAAGTTGCCTTGTATTTCTGAACTCCTGAAGTCAAAAGGGGAATTTCATACACATTTGACTACTCTCAAATGCATTTCTAGAGTTCTTGTAAAAAAAAAAAAACGTAACAAGACCTGCAAATCAAACTTTCCAGCTGCAAGCCAAACACTGAAATTTGTGAAGATAAACCCCATTATAAATCTTGTGTTTTCATTCCTTCGCTCAACAGAAATAAAAACATTTCCTGATCAACTCTAGATCACTTTTTTAGTAGAAAAATAAAAAGCAGTTTCTTCAGAATTTGTGCTTAATTAGCCAGCAAATGGATGATTAAAAAAATGTGGTGGGGAAAGAAGGTATTAAGGAAGAGACACACAGGCTTCACCATCACTCCACGTCATTTCTGCAGGTCAAATACCCCTTTCCCAAATCGCCCACTTGTCACTCAGAAGCTTTGCCGGCTAATTTGGACCCCAGCATGAGAAATGCACGTTGCCCATGGAAAAGGAGGTGTTGAGGAACATTCCTAGAAGGCTGGAGGGTCCTGACCTGGCTGCAGAGCAGAGGCTGGCAGGAAGCTGTGGAGCACTGAGTTGCGCCATCCCTGCAGATGCATCTGGAGCACCGACCCAGGCTCCAGCCCTCGCCATCCTGGAATACGCGGCCATCAAAGGAGCAAGGCTCTAAAGGACAGGAAAACAAGGGGGAAGTTTCTTTTCCAACACCCTTCAATCCCTTTCTGTCACCCATAATTAAAAGCACAGCTTTTGTGCATCTCAGAATCCAAAACTGCACTTCGTCAAAGCAGGTAAAGAGAGTAACAATTCCTCCAGTTTCCAAAGGGCTTGTGAATTAAGAGCTCTAGATGCACTTCTCCCACTGGGATTCTACAAGAAAAGGCATCCAACAGCTGAAGCATTTTTGGAACTTGCAGTCCAAGTGCATAGGAAATGCCTGAGGTTTTTTCCCAATTTTAATCTCCAAAATGAGGAGATATTAGGCACATCTGCTCACTGCTTATAGCTTGTCCCCACCTCTTGGCCCATGGGTGAAGCCATTAAAAACGTAAATATGGCGGCAGGACAGAAAGGGAATTAAGAGACGTGCTTGGCTCCAGAGTCCTCCCAACAAAACTGAACAAGAAAAGAAAAGCTCTCCAGATTTGGGACTAAAAGGATGTTCTGAGCTCAGATCAATGGAACCAGACAGTCCCCCATGCACACGCAGTACTCACCACCACGGCCCACACATTTGGGACAGCAGGAGCCCTGGGCAGTGTCCTGCAGCTCCCCTTGTCCACAGGTGAGGGCTGGGCAGGGCTTGGGGCTGCAGGTCACCTTCCCGTGGGCACAGGAGCACCGGACACATCCCAAGCTGGCCCACTGCGTGCCGTGCTGCACACAACACAACCAAACGCACAGAAAGCACAGTGAGACCTGGAAATAAGTCTTGTCCCTTTTTAAGTCCCTCCTCTCTCAAGCATAAGACTTGGCACTGACAAAAAGCTGCTTTCTGACCGACTGGCAGTGGGATTGGGATGTGAAATGTGATTGTAGGTACAAATGTGTCCATATCTTTGTGGGGATGCCTACCCAAAGAACAGGCTCAAAAAGAGCCAAAAGACAAAAGCTGCAGCAAGAGAACAGCACAGGAAAATGCAGCAATAGCACATGAAGAAATGCAATGTATTATGATAAAACATAGCACCACCAAATCACGGGCACAATGAAATACGAGAAGAGGATGGGTGTGCTACCCCTCCTGTTGCAGTTTTTGTTCAGCTTGTACCAGCTTCATGCTGGCCATGCCTCATGCTGAAACAGAGGGTTACGGCATCCATCTCAGGTGTAGAGAGTACAGTCCACATATGCAAATGTCTGGGCATTTTAGCATATTTCTTGAGATTTGGACCTGACTTGCCTCTTGTCAAACAGAAAAGTCTGTAAGAGACCACACATAGGACTTGAGTTTGCTGTTAAGCCATTTTTCTACATTTGCCAGTTGTTTGACATGATTCATTAACTACTACTCATGAATCTTGATTTTTTCTTATCTCCAGACACTTATTCTGATTGTTTTGGCCTTTCAGCCCCCCTAGGTGAAACCACATCCCAGAACCTGCTTCTTGAATAATTCAGGATTACAGAATACAGAACCGAGGTCGCAGAGCAGCAATCAATCTCCAGCAGCATAGATGGCTGCTGAGAGAAAAGCCTTCTCTGAGGACAGCCAGTATGTCAAGCTCACTGTGCTTTGCTCCCCTCCTGATGTTACTGCACTGTCTCAGTCATCCACAGAAACAGCAAAGGCAAGGAACAAGTGGGAAAATTTCTCCCATTAAGCCATGCAGGACACACAATCGCTCAGTGACACGTTCCCTTTCTGCAAACCCTGCTGACCAAACTCCTGCTAAATTCCATTACCTGACAGTGACAGGATATAAATGCAATGATCTATCCTTCCCCTGCACACCAGCTCAGTATCCTCCACTGGCTGAACCAAACAGGCAGCTAAAAACAGGTAAGGCTTGTTCCAGCTGAGTAACTGGGCAGAGCACTCACGCTGTGGATCTGTCCTTCATGCTGGCAGAATCCTTCGGCTCGGGAGGCACACTCGGGGCAGCACTTGTTGGAGGCTATCTGGAGCACTTCTCCCTAAAAAGAGACAGGATTCCAATAAGCAGCTGACATCAAATAGGGACTTTAACATGAAGGTGAAGCCATGAGGCCTTGCTGGACCTGGTGCTCTCAGTTCAGAAAGGAAAGGTTCCAAGTCAAATATAGAATATTGCTATACCACATCCCCTGTGGCTGAGAGAGGTGGCACCTCACTTTGTGTATTTGACATTTCACCCTCAAAATAGCAGCAGAATTTATACCCTAACAGTACAACTAGGAATTCCCCAGCCAAATTAGTTTTCAAAGAATAGAAAATACTTGCGCAAGACAAAACTCAAGATTCTTCACTGAAAGGCCACTGAGAAACATGGGATAGATGTTGCTGAAACAAGATCAATAACATTTGCACAAATCTCATAATGAGTAGATAAGAAATAAACCATGGAGAGGGATGGTGATTTCTGACCTTGCTCGTCAGTGGGTGGTTTAGCCTTGAAGCATGAAAGGATTTTTTTCTTCCGAGATCCTTGGTGAGCCTTTTCAATGTTTAAATGACCAGATGTTTTTGGAACACTTAAACGTTTTGTCTTTAAGATTGCCCATGTCAAGGAGTCACACAGATTCATTTCACACTATGAACCTATTTCTCTTCATGAGCTTTAAAGTTGCCACCTTTTCATTTATCTGATTTTTATCATTTTATCTAGTGCACTCATTATTAGGTGTGCCATGACAGCACTTTATTTCCCTCCTCTTTAGCATAAAAATTCCTAATGGTTCAGTCTAGCTTTAATCAATACACAGCGATAATAATGGGGAAAACCAGTAAGAATCAAAATTATTTCCTCATTAGTGCTGTCATATTGGGAAACACTTTAACCTGCTTCACAAAGCCATATAATTATACTGACAGAGCCTCTTTAAAACACTCATTTTCACTGCTATTTGTGCACTCTACCCCAGCAATCCAGATGTTAATGCAAGACCAATTCCATGGCCAATTAATGAAGACCCAGACAAAGACAAGCAGGAGACAACGAAAGCTCAGCAACCACCACGAGGAAGAAGAAGCTGGAAGACAGACAATCTCAGCTCTGTTGTTGCTCAGCAGAGTGGAAAGTGCCCATCTGCATCTTCGAGGGAGCCCCAGCCCCACCTTCAAACGAAGGGGGACTGGAAGCTGGGCTCATGCTGGGAGGTTCGAGCCCAGTTCAGGGGCTTCCTCTGGGATCACGCTGCTCCAACACCCAGCCTCTGGGTGGAGCGCGGCAAAGGGGACAAAGGCTTCACACACCACGGGTTTTCACTCCAAGGAGGAGTGGAAGGACACAGAGCCTGTGCCCGGCTCTGGGCAGCCACACGCACTCGCCCCTTACCTTCTGGAAGTCACACTGAGGGGGTTTGCAGACTGTAGGCTCACAGGTGACAACACTGCTCCGGCAATGGCAGTCTTGGCAAGAATCCGGCTTCCAGAATGTGTTATTCTGCAAATAAAGTTGGAAACGAGACCCGTGCAGCACAAGGCATGTCCTGTTTTAACAACATGTCTCAAACAACTCCATAGAGACAGAGTGGAATAGAGCCCCCCTCCCTCCCACACACTTATCAGGCCCAACGTTGGCACTTTTCACTCAACAGCTTCCAACATGCAGCTGAAAGACAAGGCCATGCATGGCCAATAATCAGCTCCAACAGCAAGATAATCCAGCCTCCAAGAACTCCAGGTGATTGCAACATCTCTGGGAAACTTCCCTGTAATCAAGTTCAGACTGTCCCCACTGCAGGTTGACCCCAGGTTGTGCTGAGGCAGCACAGGTAGCTTTGAGGCAAACCCGCTCCTGGACACGTGGCCAGGTATGAACAGGCTCCAGCTGGGCACGTTTATTCCAAAACACCACGAAGCAGACTCTGGCCCAGCAGACAGTCTGACAGATCTGGAAACAGCTGTCGCCACCGCTCGATCAGTGCACCCAACTGGAACACCCACAGCTAATTCACAAGCGTTTTCACCACCCGTGCTTGACCCCCTTCCATTCCCTCCACGCTGAGGTCACGATCCCACGCTGCCTCCACAAGAAAATGGGAAGAGGAGGATCAGTTTCTCATCTGAAACACTCTTTTCCACTAGACAATCCCTGTCTCTGTTGTATAGACAAACACTGGGCTAAACTCACACCACACAGGGCGTTTTCCTGTGTAGGATGGACAGCCCCCATCCCAGGCATAGAGCCTCGCTTTTAATGGATTTGCAAGGAGACCAGACCTTGCTGCTCATTTACACCACGTAGTGATTTACTCCAATTTACTCCCAGGGCAAAGTACAACTTAGGCAAATTAAGCTGCGGAAGGATGATTAACAGTTGACTGCTACGAGCACATTTACAGCTAACTACTAAAACTGTTAAGCATAATGATAAAATACTGAAATGTGCCTTAAAGGCCCATTAGGCCGCTTAATGAGAGAAAAAAAGCCCTGAAAAACCTGGCCACTTGCTCAGGCACTTCTGTCGGGTGCTGGATCAAGAGTGTCAATCTGCAACTAGTGGGACAGCCAAAAATATTGCAAAAAAATCCTTGTGTCTCTCCCCTGCTTGCCAAAAGCATTTCTCCCACATCAAACTGTGCTCCTCTCTCGTGGTAAAGGTCACATGCAGGTTACAAACACTCCATCAGCATCACAAATTTAGGGAGAAATTTAGGGAGATTCTCTGTTAATGGAAGGATGGTGGCAACGCTGACCTTAGAAGGTGCACAGCCCCTCGGGGTAAGGCAATAACAAGGCAAAGAGGGACGGTAATTCCTGCTCAGGAATACAGCTGGTTCTTCCCTCGCTCACACGCGGCTGCGGCTGCAGAACAGAAACCCTGACATCATCTCTGCCAGCAGATTTATGGTGCAGTTAGAGAAGAAATGAAGGTTAAGTGATGTGCGTGCCAAGCTTTAGCTAACACACACATCGGAGTTAACTCATCCCGCTGCCTTCAGTAGCGCTCTGTTTGGAATCTGGCAGCTCCCTGCAGGGAAGCCAGCCACGGGGTAAAACCCGGAGCGGGAAGGGAGGGGGCAGACTTAGCGCCTCATCTCTTGGTTCTCCTAAACCTTCACCTCTGGCTTCTCATGCTTATTACAATTGAAAAAAAAAATAATTCCCACGGTGGAATAATAACCAGAGGACTCGCATGGTACAAGATCAGCACAGAGCTACTCACATTTTGAGACTTAAATGCTCCTGTTTGTGATAAGAAAACCCCTCTTCTTCCTCCCCTGGTTTCTATCATAGCCCAAACAGGCTGGGTCCTAACCGTGGGCTCAAATCAGCTGCTTCTAAATTCCTTTTGCCAGGTACCGGATCAAAACCGGCACTTCTCTGCAGAGTTTTAAAAATTCATTATCTAGTTAATAGTTGGGAAACTATCACCTGATTTGTTGGGATATGAGAGTCTTCCAAGCACTTCACGGGTCTCAGCGTCCAGGTCTTTGGACAATTCAACATTTAGCTTAAGATTCCTGGCAACAGACCTAAAGTCCAGTTTGGAAAGTCTGGATCCCACCTATCTGTCCTGCTGTGAGGCTTTGCTGGTGCTCACCCAGCACCTACAAGGACACTTCAAAGCTCCCAGGCAATACGGTTTTAAACATAAAGCAAAACTTTTCAGTGGACACTTAAAGAACTGCCAGAAATCTGCCTGACATCTTCTCCCCGGCCCTGTACCTCAGTGGACAAATTATCTGCTGCAACCTAAGTGCTGGATTCCAATCCTGTTGAGAGTGTATTTCTATCAATGACTATTTAAGGGGCTTTTTCCTTACAAGTACTAATATAATTAACAGTATAAATAATGAAATACCATGCAGAGAGCACTTTGAAGACTGAAAGCGCTCCTTAAGAGCCAAGCAGTACCATTCTAATTTAATAATTCCCTGGATTTCCCTGCATCAAAAGAAGAAATGATACCTAATTCAACTGCATTTTAAAACACCATGCTGCAAGAAGAGATACATGTACATTACTTGGGCCAGTCTGCAGAACAGGGGCCAAAAGAGCAAGAAATGCTCACAAACCTTTCAAGCTTGCAGACCCAGACCAAGACGAAATGAAATAAAACTAGAGACACAGGAGCAGTGTGAACATGTGATGGGTTTGGAGAATACTGATGAGGATTTAGAAAAAGGCAGGGGAGAAAAAGATAAAAGAAGGAGGCAAGAACACAACCAGCAGTAAAAGCAAAGAAAAAGCTAAAGAGACAAAGAGCAGACGTGGAGCAGAGGGAGCCCAGAGCAGCTGTGAGTGCTCCTGGTTTGCTGCTGTCACCCTGTCACATTAACCAGAGCACAGACAGACCTAAATCTCTTGGACCACAGCTTTTTCAACTGGCTATCATAGCTTCAGACAGCTGCACCTGTCCCTCCTCTACCTCAGCAAAAAAAACCCCAACACCCAACAAATCAAAAATAATCAGAGTCTGCTATTAATATGCGAAAAGCCTCAGTAATTTAATCAGGTGCCACTTAGAATGGGATATCCTCACACCAGGTAACAGTCTGTGTGCTATTCTGGTCCAGAGACTGGGGAAATAAGAAGCATACAACAGCTAGTTTGTGTCCCCTTTCCAGCTCTTACGGCTTCCTGAAAATATCCAGTCCATCCCTAAAATGTCACTGCATGCTGAAGTGTCCCCTGCAGCACGCAGGACCTGTAAAGCTGGTCACTGGGGTGCTGGCATTGCTGCAATTGCTAAGCAGGGTGAAGCCAGCAGAGCACAGCTGCAGCCTTCGTGTCAGCCAGGGGTCGAGCTGCAGATTTGTAGTGTCAAGCAAAAAACGAGGGAGTTGTTGCTCATCATGTACCCCACTAATTACCTGATGATGGTGAGGGGTCTGGAGCACCTCTCCCATGAGGAGAGACTGTGGGAGCTGGGCCTGGTTAGCCTGGAGAAGACTGAGGGAATCTCATCAATCCACACAAATATCTCCAAGGTGTGTCAATAGGATCGTGCCAGACTTTTTGGTGTGCCCAGTGACAGGACAAGGGGTAACAGCCATAAACTGAAACATAAGAAATCCCACCTCAACATGAGGAAGAGCTTCTTTCCATGAGCATGGCAGAGCACTGGAACAGCTGCCCAGGGAGGTCATGGAGTCTCCCTCTCTGGAGACATTCCAAACCCACCTGGATGCATTCCTGCAGTCACCCGCTCTGGGTGACCCTGCCTTGGCTGGGGGGTTGGAGTGGGTGATCTCCAGAGCTCCCCTCCAACTCCACCTATTCTGGGATTCTGTGATGAACTCTCCAAGGGGCTGCTCTGTCCCCAGGCTGCCGGACTCCTCTCTGGGGAGTGGGGAGGCCACACCACAGAGAGATGTCCCAAGGGAGCTCCAAGTCCGAGTGCCAGGTCGGATTTACCTCCCAAGTCGTTCCTGTGCCAGAGGCAACTGAGAAAAGGCAGGGATCGGGTGTCTCAGAGGAGGAATTCCAGGCTGCTTTGTTGAAATCGCAGGCAGAGCCCGGAGCAATTACACTTTTGGTAACAATTACCAGCATCGCCCACCGGCTGCCAAGTGAGGAGCCTTGGCAGCGGCCGCAGCCCAGCTTTCATTTGTCATTTGCACTCCAATTACTTGACAATGCCAGGCAATTGGCAGGAGAAGCCCAAATGAAGGGGAAGTGGAGAGAGCACTGCACGGTGTGTGGGGATACCCATTAATGGAGCGATGAGGAGATGACAGTAATTCAGAGACACATAAAGGATTCCCAGTGTCCATTCGGGTTTGGATTTGGTGTTTTATCTCTGGTAATGGGGAGCTGTTGCTCTGCTGAGTGTGTTTTCAGATCTGGTATTGGCCGGCATATAACAGAAACTCCTTGACAAGGGGGTTTTAATGGGCTCATTCCAGCATGCCCACAATCAGAGAACAACACAGGAACGACTCGGCTCGGAAATCAAATGGAAATTCAGCTCCTCTCGGTGGAAACAGCTTTAGTCCTACAGTCCTAGGAGAGTACAGAGCATTAAGGCAAAGCGCAGGGCTTGATTAACAACACAGCAACATGAACACACTGTTTCAGGAATTGGGAACTAGTTCTCTCCTTCTTCCAGTCAGGGAATTAAGAAGTTACATAAAGTAAAACAAGGTACTGTTTTCACAGTTCAACAGTCTGCTACATTTCCAAGTGTTAAAGTCTTTCACCAGTTGTACCAATCTTGTAAAAATCAAGAGTCTAAAAATAACATTTCCCAGTAGTCCTAAGATATTTCAGGGGTATGATATTCCAAAATATTCTTCAAATACTTAGGTGCTGTTGTAATCTTTATCCCGTCTTTCAAACAGACACAGAAGCAATCACCAGGAAAGGGCCCAAATGAACCAAATGCACTGAGAAAACAGGGCAGAAGGAGTAAAACTATGGTTCAAAATCATTGGTTCTAACCAGGATTTAAATCAGCACGCAGAGATCTTTGTTCAGACCAACGGGTCAATATTTTGGGACCAGCAGTGTTCCTTTAGAAAGATTAATGCCTTTCTCGTTTGTCACTATTAGATTCATTCGAAGCAATTTGCAGCCTGTTTGCAAAATTTCTTCTCACATTAAATCTATCTATAAATGGACATGGTGAATGACTGATAGCAAAAACAATAACTATTTTCTCCCATCTTCTTATGCTGCAGATTTTTTCCCTGCCCAATTGTGTGTTGAGTTTGATGAATCACACACACCAGCAATTCTTCTCAGTATCCAGGAATAACATTTGGGGTCCTCCTGCTGGTTTTTCTCCCCTTTACCCAAATAGTGCCTAACCTGCCAACTGGCAAATTTCAAACATCCTCCCCCAAAATGACTTCTGAATGGATATCAAACTGTTAATGGATGTCAGACCCGGAGTGCTTGATTGAACAGCTGTGGAAAAGAAGGGAGGTAAGGGATTAATTTAATCTAAACTTGATCACAGCTTTAATGATAGCACTCATAACAACATAGTGGCTATTTCTGGAGCAGCAGGAGTGCCCATCTCTGCTGTGTGATGCTCTGGATGCAGGTGTTCCTATGGCAAAGCACCAAGGAGGTGATGTTCTGCCTCCTTCAAATGATGCTGCTTGTTCAAAAATTGAACCTGGCAGAGCCACCAGGACATCAGCAACAACAACAACAGCAAGTGTATCCCAACACAGATGTGTCAAAATAACAAAGTGAGACTGCCAGCAGGATGAGGGATTTCAATTAAAAATGCAGGTTATGGTGGGCCAAATTCTTTCACGCTAACTGCGACTAAGCTGGGGCAGAGTGAACAAGACAGACTAAGCCTTTTATCCCATTTCTAACAACAAAAAAAACCCCATCAGGCCATGAAAACCCTTGCAGCTGATTCAGCAGAGAAAGGAAACTTCCTTCAGTACCAGTCATGGGCCCTCGGAAGCTCTGCACCAGGTGAAATGTAACTCTAATTCTACTTCTTGAAGGCAACAGTCCCCTCCAGAGCAATTTTGCAAGCCATGTCAGCAAATACGCAGCTATCTCCAATTCCAGGCTGGATATTTAGGAAGTATCCTTTCAAAGCAAGGAATTACACGCCTCAAATCCTACTATTGTCACTGTGGGTCCAAGCACAGTAATCTCCCGTAGAGCTCCCAGAAAATACAACCCTTTATGTCCTTATCTTCCATCTCAGCTCCCTGTGCAGCAGATTAATAAACTGGTTCTCTCTTCCCTTCCAAAGGGAAAGAGGACCCCTGCACAGTCATTAATCTTGGAGAACAAAAGCTTCATTACTGAGCAAAAATGATGAAGAAACCTGTGGAATAAGGAAATGTGCAGACTGTCCTCATGTCCTCCAGTATTGTTTCCAGAGCCTCTGGTTCACTGGGAGCTGCTGAGATTCCACAAGGTGGTAATTTTATGACCAAACCAAATTGAAATAATGGCAGCAAAAGGTGGGCAACATCTCAGTGTTGACTCAAACACACAGGCTCCTTGCTGCTTTCTGTTACAAACGAGTCAATTAATTGACTCTGGCACACGGAAACTACAGGCTCAAAACCAAAATCAGGCTTAAAATATCCTGAAAAGGTCAAAGATGATAGATGTATTTATGTGCTTCAATGCTGGGAAAAGTGTGATCAAGTTCATTGGGATCAAGAGCGATGGCATGGGGGGAAGGAGAGAAGAAGCAGCTGAGTTGAGCAGCACAGTCCTTGGCATTCACTGGGTCACACAGGCTTTAAAAATGATTATTTCTTTACAGTGACAACAAAATCACACCAAACAACTGAAGAGAACTACAGCTAATTACCTCTTGCTCTATGAAAGAAGGAATGCCATGGGTACAAAAGCTTATCCTGTTCAATGGTGGTGAGCAGACTGAGGGAGAAGCGACGAAACCTGTGGAATAACACCAACGGGGGAGCAGCCGTGGCCAGAGAGTGCAGTGGAAAAGTAACTCCAGAGCTGGAAAGGGTGGTCAGATGAATCACAAACCATTGCTTTTCAGGGAGGAAGGTATAAGAAACAGTTGTGTGACACATTTAAACTCCCCCCTCCATGAGGCAGATAAAAGATAAACAGAGAAACAGGGCATGGGTTGGCCTCAGCAGGAGAAGTACCAGTCTGTTAATTAGCGTGAGTGGCCATTAGTCAGAAATAAATCATATTATCCACTGGTAAGTGGCAGCATTTGACAGGAAACAAATTGCACATGCCTTTGAGCTCATGCTGGAACAGTTCATTTTGCTTTCATTATTCAGCAGCACTGCGTGAAAGGTTATGGCAAAAAAAAATATTTATTTAAAATTAAAGCCCTGTAATCCTATCTAAAGTATATTTATTTTTTCGATGCATAACACCATGATTCTGTGACCTGATTTCCAATACAATGCCAGGGAGATGTCAGGAGTTGCTCTGAAAATAACCATGATCCATACTTCGAGCATCTCTCCAATTTGCTCCAACTTTATCACAGTTCCTCTTCTACAGAAAAACTGATTTCACAAAATTTGACTGTCCACAGGAGAAGCAAGCTCAGGGACAAAGATTACCATACCTCTACATCTCCTGCACGTGAATTTTTGTCTCTCACCCCCTTCTCAGTACTTAACATCTTGCTCGGAATAAATCTGCGGTAAAAGCTCGGAACAGTTTACACGGCAAGCCCGTAATGGGGGCTGGAGCAGCAAGGGTAAGAGGGAGCACATGCACAAGCACTTCTTTAGACTCTTGAAAACAGACTGGGGTGTTCCTAAATCTCTCCAATGCTCGTAGTTTAAAAAAGGGACAGTTTTATATCAAAGCACTTGGCTCCTTCACTGTAGTGATGTCTTAATCTACCGGAGCTGCTCCATGAAATATTTAGCAGAGGCAAAACATATGCATCCCTTAAGTTTAGGCTGAGGAAGAAAACACATCTTCCCTCCATCCTCAGGCAGCAAGAATGGGCTGGATATTAGAGTAAATAACACCTGAGAATGTGCTTTTGTTAACCATTTTAATTCTTCTTCTTTAATAAGCTTGAATGAGTGCTTGTCAATGTGTTTTTCAAAGCACATCTCTGGGGTACATAAAGCCTCAGGCATCAATGTCCGCACGGATTCAGCGAGAGGAGTAACACAGAGCTTTCCTCACATCTCTCTCCATGCCATGGATATTTGCCAGGCTGAAGATATTGCTCGCTGACATGGTGTGAGCCAATTCCTGTCAGGCTACTTCACGCTTGGTTAGAAATAATTGCTGCCTCGTTACAAATTTAATAATGACACTGTGATACGGCAGAACTCTTCCTTGCGATCTCCTTCTCTTCCTTCTTGAAGGAGATGTGAAACAGATTAACCACTACACAGCCCAGGTACTTTTAATATTTTTTTTTTTCCTCCTCAAAGAAAGAAATCCCATTTTCCAAGACTTTGTTCATGTAGTTTCTACACGGCTTAAGAAACATCTCACAATGCTTTTAACTCCAGGTTCCTGCAGGATCCTAAGGTTTTTAGTTTTTCTTCATCTGCATCTACTTTGAGAAGGTCTCAGAGTAGAAGAGTCCCACTTGCCTGTACCCTGAACGATTCACAGCTTCCCTGAAGAATGAGGAGATTTAGGAAAAGTGACAGAGGAAACATTCTTGAGGGAACTGTCCTCTCTGCTGAATGGGTTAGGACTGAAAAGTCCAGGATGGAGAGGGAGAGGTTCCCCCCTAACACAGCTGTAAAACTTGAGAGATTATTCCACGCTCTTCTTTCCTCACCTTCATTCCCACTGTGCCATGAATGCAGCTGGTGCAATCACCAGCCTGGCACCTTCCTAGAGCTATAGAAATCCCACACCAGGTATGAATGGGACCTATCTGATTGCAGGCATGAACTCAGTTCTAAGGAAGAAGCCCTCCAAATGAAAAGCAGGTTAATCTCCTTTGCTGCACAAGACTTATTTCTAAGAACATTGCAACAAAGCACAAAGGAACATTCCCAGAGCTACACGTACTTAGAGCAGCTCCAGTCATGAACCTTGTTCCAGTATACCCGTCTCTCCTGAAGATCTTGGTGATAGGAATTCCCAGCAGCAAGGCCTTGGTGTTTCCAGTACTTTCAGGTGTCTCTCTACGTGTTATTCCCCATGCTTTCAAAACCAGCAGCATGTAAATAAAGCACAACCTGATAACAGAAAAGGGTAGGAGATAGAAAAATACTCTGGTCTATTTTCCCTTCCTCTCCTTTCCTTTTTTTTTTTCCCTCAGCAAAATAAAAAACTGAGCTGGGAGATTCAAGACTACTGAATTCCCTTTCTTTCCTGCATGGCTCTTCCACTCCTCTGCACTGGCACACTTCCCAGAGGTCTACGCACAACAGTGTGGATGGATGGCTTTTCCAAACACCTGCATCCATCATTTGATTTGACCTCCAGGGGCCACATTCTTCCCTGCATCTTTAGTTACTTTTATCTTGAAAAGAAAAAAGGGAAGTCATGTGGGTCACCAGAGTGAAGCTGGCAGCCAGGCTCCCTCCTTTCCTGCCTGCAGGGATGCAACCGTGTCTCCCTGGTTCAGTGGTGCCTGGATCAGCCACAGCTCCCAGACTGTATCAACCCAGAGGAAAGCACATCCCAAATCACAGCCTTCACCTCGTGCCTGATGTTTCCCACTCAGGGCCATGAGGAATGTTGTTTCAGGCTCTGGAAAGAAACTGCCATAATGTGCAGTCCTGGTGAGACAGCCCATTTTTCAGGAGCTTGGGAACATGAAGTATTTCAGTGCTCTTTTCTACAGTGCAGTAAATACTGCATTTTAAATCCACCTGACAGCTGTTTAAGTCCTGCTAGGAATCCAGCCTTCAGGTTCTGGGACTTGAAATACAGCTGAGCTGTGCCTGCTCCACCCCTGGAAGTGTTCAAAGCCAGGCTGGATGAGGCTTGGAGCAACCTGAGGTAGTGGAAGGTATCCCTGCCCATGGCAGGGGGCTGGAACTGGCTGAGCTTTAAGGTCATTTCTGACTGCCTCCTATTTCTAGGAATACACAACCGTCCTTGCACAAGGAAATGTTGAACAGAGGACGTGCAGTGACAGACGAGTGGGAAGCGGCTGCATTACCACCTTCCAGGACAAACGTGCTAAAATAGCAGCTAAACCCAGTGGGAATTGCAGCCATCCAGCATCCTCTCCTCAAAACACGCACCAGACAGCTTCAGATTGAGGGGAGAATCCTAAAAACAAGGAGGAAAGCAAGCCTGGAACTCTTTTTAACACAGCACACTAAAAATCCTCCAGCTTTCCCTCACCTTCAAGAGGCCAGTGAAAGATGCGTGATGAAAGCCTTGAGACATCCAGGGCTCTCCCTGCAAAAGCAGATTGCTCCAGGGAAATCCCAAATTCCCCAGCCCACACCAGCTCCCACTGGGCTGAGATGTTGAGACAGCCAAGACACACTGTTCTAGGAAATGAGGATGTACAAAGGCAGAAAAAATTGCTTAACTCCTTATTAATCTGCAGAACTTTCCCGCCACATGATGAGGAACAGAGAGAGGCAGAATTTTGGAGCCTAGCTTGGAGCACACTTGACTTGAAAACAAGCCAACACATGGATTTTTTCCTACCCTTCCCTGGATGATTAACCTGGGCACCACTCCCACGTCTGCAGACACAGTACACCAAGACTGAAGTACCCATGAGCTACGTGCACAAGTCCTATCGTGTCCACCCCACCCTCCCCACCCCACCATTTGCAGTGGAAAAATAGAGGTTTACAGCAAAAGAGAGTCCTCCTCTCAGGGTAGAGGATTAGCTACCCCACTTTAACTTTTGTAGCAGGCTTACTCAGACATTTTCACAGCTGCATTTCCACCTTGCGTCTGCAAGTGTAAGAAAAACGTCATCCAGGATGCCAGGAAAAGGATGGGGTTTTACTCATGTTGCCATGCTAAAGTGATCATATCTGGCTCCAAGAGCAAAAAGCAGGGGAACCTGGGGCAGAAGGACAGCAGACAGGCCCCCAGGCTCCTTGTTGGACCTCCAAGCCATGGCCAGGGGAAGGAAAACGGACTTGTACTTCCAATAATCTCTTCCAGCGACATCACCTGCTCGGAATCATCAGCACACAGCTCCCACGACATCCCAGGGGATAAGAAAAGATCACATAGACTATCCAAACCCCAGAGCCTGCTGGGAATGTTAATCCAGCCTCCTGCCGTGACCCTGAGCGTGCACTCAGGGCAGCAAACTGAAATCCCCACGCGCGGCAAGGGGCTGGCTTGGGAAAACACAAAGTACCTTCAAAAATCCATAATGTCAGGAGTTATTTCAAAATGCTTTCACTCTGGGGGAGGAAAGCATTCTCCACATCTTCTTATAATGTCCTCCTTTCCTGTCATTTCTCCCTTCTTCTCCCTCATATTTTTCCATTTCTTACAGACGTCGTTCATTACATTCTTAACATTCAGCCCATTTTACATAATTTACCTTTCCCTACTTGTTTTGGGGGTTGGCTCTGCTGATCGCTGTAACTTTCCAAAACTTCACCAGCTGTGGGATGCCACACATGACAAAAGGAAAATCCAAATTTTGCCATCATGGTGCCACCCCATTATTCAAATCTCTTCACAATTTTCAGATTACAGAGCCAATTTATCTTTCAATATTTAAGTTTTTTAACTTTCCCAGAACATAAAGAGACTCTGAAAGGAGATGACATTTTATTGCTGCTTTGAAATACCTCTGAGGAAAAACAAGGTGAAGTATTCCAGTGAACCACCTTGTCTCACGAAAACATTTGTTTCCAAGACCTAACAGTTCAAAGGAAAATCACTTTAGACAACGGACAATTTCTTCATGGACCAGAATGTAAAGTAGACCCAAGCCAGCCAGTTTTGCTGACCCAAAACCCAAGGACTGCAAGCAATTATTGCTTTCAATGAAGAGTCACAGCAGCCAGTGTGACACTAGAAAAAAATCAAAAGCTCACACATGCCTAGGGTAAGAAATAATATCACATTTTCTCTCCAAAATGTCTCCTGTGGATGCTGTGTTCTAATTTTTAGCTGGTCACAAGTCCCATCCCAAAGGCTGAGATTTTGATTTGAGCAACACCAGTGCAATGTAAAACAACCTGAATATTTCAGATGGATGGGTCTGGCAAGTCCCTTCCTTCCAGATGTCATTTAAATTTTATAGAGAGGCCTAAGAGAAGTGATTTATGCAAGACGGAAGTCCTAGGAGGAGCGGCCTGTCACACACAATACTCGTACTTTGTCCACTGCTCCAATGCAACAGCAAATTGCACAAATTCCAAGGAAGGAGAGAGCAGGGAAACTCTCAGGAAACTGGCAGAAAAGCAGAGCTTTCCACTTCTGTTTCAGCAAGCTGGTAATGAATGATGGCCACTCCTGCTTGGTGACCTTCATAAAACGAGCTGGCAGAGTCAGCTTTACCCCTGCACGGTCACAGGTCTAAATCACATTGGAAAACAAGTGTCTCCTTAAATGGCAATTCTAGCAAAAGAGACAAACCCCAATGAAATCTTAAGTGGGTGGAGTGATCTTTGATCTCCACAAAGCACTTTGATCAGACAGCCAAGAGCAGCCAAAACCTGTGGAAGTTTTGGCTGTGATATGCCCTTTGCTGGCAATTTTCTAAAGACAAGTATTCAGCACCAATAGTTTGCTAGTGTAGTATAACACAACTTGCTTGATCTCTCCAAAAGCTCTGTCTGTAGGAGCCAGGAATATTTGCTGGCAGCTTGAGAACCTGGCTGTTCCGTGCACAAGCAGGGTGCCACAATGAAACTCATCCAAGAGCTGGTAGTTGGGAGGAAATTTATAACAGTGAGCAAAACCACCTTCCTCATCAGGGGAATTATGTCCCTTCAGGAAAAACCTTTGAGCAAGACTGTAAAGAGGAATAAGAGGAGGTGCTCCACAATAAATTCTTTAGAAGGGACCAGCTAAAGGCAGACAGCTGCCCCTCTCAAGGCCATTTTAGTATCTGCCACTGGGCAATCCAGAAATAAAGCCATCATTCCTCACTGCTCAAATACTGCAGCCCAACAAAGTCAGCAGAAACCCACCCTTACTCCACTGTTAGATTTTCTTCTTCTCCCAGCAAAACAATTATTCCTGCTGGTGTTTGCCCAGGCAACGTCTCCTCCCTCTGCATCCGGCTAATGAATCAAAACCAAACCCTGCACTTAACAAAACCCACGTCTGACCCTGCATCAAAGCTGTACCTTGCCCTGCTTTGATTCTCCTGCAGATAAACAAAATAAAACAAGTCTCTGGTCTCCATTTCATCCTCTCCCCCAGGCAAGTTGAACTCTGGTCCTGCTAAGGATGGGGGCACTAGAAATGCCCTTGTATAAACATTTGGCTTGTCTCAATTACTCGATCTTTGTGGGTTCAGCATTTTACAGACACATGAGCAAGCACAGGCTTCCCCTCCCCTCCTTCTCTCGTTGCCTCTTCATACCTGCTTAAATTCAAGGCAACCAATCCTTCTATTACGAGCAGAGTTAAAGCACAGTTGCAGGGAAAATGGTGCGTGAAGTGCCTGTTTACATCTCCAGCGACTGAGGGAACCATTATCATCCATCCAGTTGTCACAGGCCTTTGTATCATCTGCTCAGGCCATTAGGATTTAATTCCTTTACATGATATCCAACAGTCATTTACTTGTAGGAACTTGCAATTAAGAGCCTCGCGGCTGGCACAGTTGTATGAGCTGGAACATTCATTACCAGCCTTGCCTGTCAGTGCTCAAACAGGCACCTGGAATTCCATCTGAGACAGTGCTCAGCGATGGATCCCGCAGCCAGGCACGGCTCAGGGTGGCCAGACACACAGTGCAGATGTGATCAATAAGGCCCTTGGCAACACCATCTCCTACCGATTGAACAGTGCCCAACGCTTATACCCAGCTGCCTGCCAAATCCCCAGAACAGCCCAGCTCCTCCCCACAAATCCCGTGGTTATGGCAGAGGAGGTATCTCCAGGGAAGTGGCTTGCTCTGCAGCAAGTACTTTATCCCAAGCCAAGCAGCAATTCCCAGGACTCCAAGGCTGCTTTCTCCTGCATTCATGTGCAGCAGCTATGGCTTGTTACCTCCCTCCAGGCAGAGCTGGGAAAAAATAGGAGCCAACAGTAATTTCACTGTTGCCCAAAGCAGCAAAATGTGTTCCAGTGGCTAACCAGATCCATCAAACCCTGCCAGTCATTCCACCCCGTGAGGCACACGTGCGCTTCCCCCTTCCTGGAAGTTCGCCCTCAGCACGAGCACTGGTGTCAAAACCTCATTAGAAACCACTCTTTTTTAATTGCTTTTCATTTCGATGTTTTCCCTAATTAGAGACATTTTGGAGCTTCACGTAGACCAAGGCAGGTAGGAGGGATACAAATGAGGACAAGGTTTACCCAGAAGGCCAGAAAAGCTACTTTAGTCTTCCTAAAGGGAGAAAAAAAGACCTGGCTCCAAAGCACACAACTGTCCTGACATGAGATTTTTTTGAAATCCTCCCAAAGAATCCATGCTTTATAGGTTTTTTTTTACAGTTCCCAGCAGTGCACCACAAGAGGGCTAAGAAGACTCAAGAAATAATGATTTAAAAAAAAAAAAAAATTAACAGATGCCTCAAGAAGAAACAAATAAATTAATTACGCTCAACACATGAAAATGTTCTTCTTGGAAAATACCTTTCCTGAGCAAGCACAACTCACAGTGATACAGATAAATCCAAATAACAGGAAGGAAATTGTGTTAAACAGATGATCATAAACCCAAGGCTTCTTCAGGAATGTTCCCTTTCAAGGCATCTACAGAAAAGTATTTCCCGGGCTTGACACAGACCTCACACACAAAATAAATACCTTGGTAAATGGAAATGTACAGGTGTTACCTGTCTTTAAACTAGCTTTTCATTCCAATTTTCCCTCATTTTAGGTATAAAGCATACAAAAAAGAAATGCAGGACACTAAATGTTTGCACATATGAATCTATCAGTCTTTCCTCCCTCCCTCCCTGCCCATGCGGACTTCTGGACTGTCAGAACTGGATCCATCCTTCCTGTTGTTATACCACCCCACCTTTCATCATCTCGTTTCTTTACACGTCTGTTTCCTAAAACAAAACTTAAAACTACACACGAACAGAAGGACATGCTTCTTTAAAAAAAAATGCAATTAAGACCTTTCCATCATTATGGCCCCAGGATTTTATAGGCAGGCCCATTCAAAGCCGTTTGCAATTTGGCTGGGTCTGGACTTGCATGATTTTACCATTTTTGATACCTGATTGGCTGCTTGCCCTCCTTCCTGAAAAACGAGCTAACAGAGATCCCATTGATACTCCACTCATCAGCTCTGTAAAACTCCTCAGGATTAATCGTACACGGAGCACAAAACACACGTGCACTTCCCGAGCTGTGCCTGAGGAGAAGGGAGCAAGGGAGAGAAGAACAGGCAGCATTCGGTTGTTGTGTTGTGTTTCCTACCGCAAGAAGCATTTTTAGAGAAGGACTGAGGATTCTCTTTAGCAGAACAGCTTTGAAAGGAAAAGAAAAAAGGAATTTTGTAGCATTTTACGACAAATTATAAAAATTCCAGCACTTCCCCTAAGAACACGTGCTGTACCCACTGATCACAGAGGCTGTGCCGTGTTATCTGATGAAGCCCAAAGGCCAAAATATTTCTCTTCAGCTGCACCTAAACCATGGGGAACCAAAAGCAATTCCTCCTGAGCACTTAGCCGCAGGGCAGTGCAGGGCCAGGCTTCTAGTCCTGGATTCCTTAAAGAAGATTTAAAAATGCATTTCAAAACCAAAACGGACTTAATGCCAACATAAAAGCTGAAATATTTTTGCTTCTTGAAATTTACCTTTATTTAAATGGTACAACGTTTTTTCACTTGCTTCATTCATCAAAAAGAGACTCTGGGCAAGACTGGTTTCTCTTTTAAGCCCTCTTAAACTGCAAGAGAAAGATGACATTTTCAAAAGACAACATTTTCCAAAACAGGTGAGTAAAGTCAAGCTCCCAAGCCTAAATTTATGCATTGAACTGTTCAGTGTTACTCTCCAAAAATCCTGTGTTCAGCTGACCATTGACGAGTCTTGTGGAGCCACCGTACAGCTAAAACAGCAGAGGAAAGAATCAACTCACGGTCAGGACCCCTAAACCCACAGCTTAACTTTAGGCTCCTGATCTTGAAAGAGCTACACAAGTCACCTTAAAGCATCTGTCCATAGACAAGGATTTGGGAGAGGATGGAGAGACAGCAGGGAAAATAATTTTTAAAATATTATCTTAAGAGAAAATGATAATTAAAAAAAAGCACTCCCTTAGGTATTAGATCTCCTATAGTTTCTTTAAGGACAAGCTACTATCCACTTTATTCTTCAGCCCGGCAAAGAGTCACACTGAGAGTGTCCGTAGCCAGAAATGTCTAACACAACCCCAACTTTCCAATTCCAGACAGACAACTGAACTAAACAGCACACAGATTTTTGCACTGGCCACCAAGAAGTGCTTTAAAGTAGACACTTGGCTTTTCCTCCTCAGTTAACTCTCTCTGTCTGGAAAAGCTCAGTTTACTTAATTGGCCTTTCAATTCCTCGCCACACCAATAACTGAGTTGCTAAGGGTGAAATTACAAGTTGCAGATGAATTAATCCCACCGTGGCCCCTGTCATGAACTCTCCCCCCAGACCAGTCCTCCTTCATGCCCTCATTCCCAGCCCCAGCGCTGCCATTCACGGGACTCTCTGCTGAGCAGATTTAACTTGCTAAGTCAGCAGAGGTTTATTCACTTTTCCCTGATTCAGGCTTCTGCCTCCTCTGAGAGAGGCAGGGGGAAATGTGAGCGCCCCTTCCTGCAGCAGCACACGGGTGCCTACGATTCGGAGTGGAATGAAATGACACCCTCACATTACCGGTGACAGCTGGATGAACTTGTATTTCTTGGACTTTAGATAACGTTGCTTAGGATATTATATTAACATACAGAAGTGCATAACTTTCAGATTAAAATGCAAACCTGCAGCCAAAGTTAGAACCAAGACCTCCTATAAACCCTGCACCACATCAGTCAGCCAACCACAGCGGCCACAATCAAGCTGATCGTCGGTGCTTCTTCCTCTGCCATTTCCACAAGTGAAAAAGAAATGGCCAAATGCACATGGTGGCAGAATATCAGGGATTCAGCATATCAGATAAACCAGGATTTGCTGACTAAGAGGAATTCAGCAAGGCATTAGTTGAAACTTGCTATTAATTCAAGCAACCAAGGCTTTACAAGATAATAAGTTTAAAAGCTTGTGGTTTAAAATTCTACCATTAAAGCACAAGAGGTAGAAGAAATTGCTTCAGTGGATTTAGACACTGAGGATTCTTTTTTTTAACTTCCTGCAGAGTATTTTCCTTTTCTACCTTCGCCATGTTATCCCATGTCTCATAGATTACAGCCCTGCTACAGTGTTTGTTTAATGAAGTTTACACAACATTAGAGGTACTTGATTTAGCTGCCACAGCCACCATCTGTAATTAATCCTCCCAGGAGCCAGGACACTGCACAGCTTGTTCCTGCAAGCTGGGTTTCTAATGTGGAACAAGCTTATGACCTCCATAATTCTGGTCTCCCATCAGTTTTATGCCATCATAACTCCTCGGCATTCATTTGGCCACTCACCCCAGCCAGTGGAGAACAAGAGCCACGGGGAGAGGGTGTAAATCAGCTGGATGTTACCAGCAGGTGGGAAGGAGTCCTTTCCCTCCTTCCTCTCCCTTTTCCCAGAGCAAGGAATAAAGCAGCACACAATGATTTGGCCATTTCTGTGTATATTGCTCTCATTGAGGAAGAGTTAGGTGCCTGCAAGACACAGCCTTTAACGCTGGGACAGGGCTGGGGTTTGCCTTCCACTCACTGACACACAGGAGTATCAGTGGAGCAAGACAAAATTCCTTCAGGCTCCCCTTTGGTGTGACATGAAAAGGCAGGTAAGATGAACCCTACACCTTCCCTGTGCCACTGTACTTCCACATGTTCCACCCCAAAACAGAGCCTGCCTGGTTTGTAAAGCAAGGGGGGGGCCTGTGCTGGTTGACTCTGCTGAATAAATGAATTCCCGACTCCGGTTCAAAAATTGTAATTTAACAAAAGTATAACTTTCAGCGGGAAAAAAAGCCAACCATGATTTAAAGATTTCTAGTGATACAGAATAATACATAGCACACGTCAGGAGAGACTGTTCCAATGATTTCCAATCTTCCCAGTAAAAGTCTACCTAGTTCCTAAGCTGAATTTATCTAGCTTTTATTTTCTGGCTACTCCATTTTCTTATGGGTAGAAAAGGTTTATTTATAATAATTTCTGTTCCCTCTGTAGCATTCTACAAATTACCCCTTAACTTTCCCTTTGAGAACTGATGCAGACAGAGCTCAAGTCCTTTGTAATGAGGAATCATGACTCCCTTCCAGATCCCCTCCATCCCTGTGCATCCCCCCCATATCTCACCACAAATGAACAGTGAAAAATCAGATTAATGCTCCTCCAGCTGTGACAGCAATGCCAAATACCCAGTTAATGTAACACTGCTCATCCTGAATTGTAAGCCCCTAATACTCACAGAGGAATTATATCACGCCTTAACACTCAAGTATTAACATACCAGGAGCCCTCAAAAGGTTTTAGAACCACGGGATCCTTTAGGTTGGAAAAGACCTTCAATATCATGGAGTCCAACCATTAACCCAGCACTACCAAGGCCACCACTAACCATGTCCCCAGGTGCCACATCCACACAGCTTTTAAATTCCTCCAGGGATGGGGACTCCCCCACTGCACTGGGGAGTCTGTTTCCATGACTGACCACCATTTCACTGAAGAAATTTTCCCTAAAATTCAACGCAAACATCCCCTGGTACAACTTGAGTCTGTTTACTCTTGTCCTGTCACATGTTACCTGGGAGAAGGGACTGATCCCCACATCACTCTGACCTCCTGTCAGGGAGTTGTAGGGACAAATAAGGTCGCCCCTGAGCCTCCTTTTTTCCAGGCTGAGTCCCCTCAGCTGCTCCTCATCAGACTTGTGCTCCAGACCCCTCCCCAGATCCATTCCCTTCTCTGGACATGCTCCAGCACCTCAGTGTCTTTTTTGGAGTGAGGAGCCGAAGGCTGTCCCCAGGATATGAGGTGGGGCCTCGCCAGTGCCCAGCACAGAGGGACAGGCACTGCCCTGGTCCTGCTGGCCACACTATTTCCAATGAAAGCCAGGCAGTTTGTATCCTGTATTCAGATGTATTCTATCTTAATGTGGGTTGTTTTTTTTTAAATAATACTGAAGTGTATCTTTTTTTTCCCCCTTCAGGAGGCCTGAAGACCCCCCGCTAATTCATCTCTGCCCGCAGCCAGTTCTTTGGGAACAGAAACAAAAAAACAACTGGCCCTGGCCTCTGGGGCAAGATAAGAAGGAATGAATGCTTTTGTGGTAGGTTCCCCAGCTAAGCTGTTATGCATGCCCAAAGGACTCGTGTGCAAACATGTTTAGTGACTCCACACCATAAATCACTGCTTTCCAAAGCAAATCCAGCTTTGTATTTGTTTTGTGCACAAATCAGGTTGAGACAGACAACAAGGAGCAAGCCCTGAGCTTCTGAACCTCTCCATAGAGGGTTCACTTAAACAAATGAGATTTCCTCTCCTTGGGGCTGGGACATGTCCTGCTCTGAGGAAATTAGCATGGGTGTCAGTGACAGATCCAAGACACATCAGAAGGGTTTGCTTCTCTCCCAAATACCTTCATCTACAACCTCAGCAAAGGTGACAGGTTTATCAGAGCTGGCCTAAATCCTGAATCAAAAACTTTCAGAAAACCATATTTTGAAAACAAACAAACCCCTTGATGCACAGTCTCTTCTGTTTGATAAATTCTGCAGGACTTTTCTGTAGGTTTCTTCTTTAAATGCTGTTCCAAGGAACTACCCAAAATACTGCCTTTACCAACAATCACTCTTCAGATTCGGTGTGCTCGAAATGAACAGCAAAACACCCGGCAGAAAACAAACCTCCAGCAAACCCGAGGGTACAGAAATACAATCAACCACTGTTGAGATCAGCTTCCAAGTTGGTTTTTTTTTAAAAGGGTACACACACTTTTCCCAAAGACTTGACACAGGAGGTGCATACCTGCTTTTAAAACTTCAAAGGGTCGGGGTAGGTGCCCTTTGCTGATCTTCCCCTACAGGACTTAAACTCTGAGTGTATGAAGTCCACAGGTAACAGTGGAAAAGCTTTTTCTTTCCCTAGGTCTGTAAAAAATCAGATGAAATTGGGAACAGGCTCCTGTAAGCACAGCTATTTAAAAGTACTGCAAAAAAATGAAAAAAAAAAAAAAAGTAAGATGCCTGCAGGAACTTTTATTTATTCATATACATGTTCACATTAAAATGCCAGGGAAAACACTAGGAGAAAGAGAATGGGAGAAGGAACTTCTCTATAGAAAAAAGCCTTGTCAGTGATAAAATAAAATTTGCTTTCTCTGTAAAGGATAACAAAAGACTCCTGCACACCAGTCCCACTGCACTGCTTTCATTTCGAGGTCTCCATATGGACAATGTGGTCAATAAAGAAGCAGCTGGAACAAAAGAAGGCCAAAAGCTTATCAGAAAATCCTCTGGAAGTCTCTATAAAATGGTGATCAGGTGAAAGGGGAAATGAGGGGAGGCGAGAGAGAAATGAAGTTTTCTTTGGATTCCTAAAAGACCATTTTCTAATTCCTTCAGACACACAGGGATCATCACCTTCCTTGCGACCAAATTGACTGTGCAAAGAGAAAAATAAACCCCAGTCAAGGACCTCATTTGACTTCTCAGCAGTCACAGCAACTGCCTTGCCAGGAAACAGAGACACGAACACAAAGCACAGCCGGGAGCTGCTCCCAGGGAAGCCAGAGGCAAAGCACGGATGGATTTCCAACACTCCAAGTGCCTGGGAAGGCAAGGATAATCATGTTTGATTGGAGCAAGAGTAACCCTGCTGAAACTGCTGCAGGAACACACACACAGCACAAAACACAGCCCTTCCTGTCCAATTCAGTCACGAGAACAGCACCAGGACATGAACTGTACCCATGCTGAGGACACCAGAATGGGTGAAGGAAAGACCTTGCCAACCCCCCAACACCTCTGGTATTCCAGCCTGGACTGCAGCCTCTGGATGCCAGAGCATGCTACCCCTCACAAAAATGGTTCATAAGCACAAGAATAACACAGGGAACTGCATTCCCTACCGCGGCAGCTGAGGATTAGGGTGTCTAAAGGCAGCCAAATGAAGGGAATCTCCATCCCACCTTTAACACGTTCCCCAAAGCCAGCTTCCTCTGTAAACTCCCAGATCCAATGCCAAATCATTTCTTTATGTGTGTAGGTGGGAGTTTGGCTCACAAGAGCCAAAACTTCACGTGTAGGGCCAAGATGAGGTAAGAAAAAGAGACAGGGCAGCGGCTGGCCTTGCTGCAAATCCTTTGCAAGGGAAGTGAGAAGGTAAATCCATGCTCTCTCTGGAAAGCACCAACTGGCAAAGCGGTTGCCAGCCTGGAGCCCCATTCCTTAAATGAGCTCAGTGGCTGGAAGGCTGAGTGCCAGCGCCAGGGTCAAGTGCTCAGCTAGGGAAATGCCCGGCTCCGCCGACATCAAAGCAGCTCCAGCACTTACAGTAGCTCGGGACTCGGGAGTGCAGGAATGTGGGCTCCCCAAATAGAAATGTGCCGATCATGTTTCCATAAGCCTCACCTCCAGTTTCTCTGCAAGGCTGCAAGCTGGCAAGGCTACAAACCCCACCTAAATCACTCCGGCACCACTTCCCAGAGACTGAAAGATTAAGCATGGGAACAGCTCTCCCTGCCAGCACGGGCGGATATTTCTCATTTTTCTGGCCTGCCCAGCACCCCTCACACAACCCCGCTCTGTCACTCCACACAGATGCTGCTGTCAACACCGTCTCAGGGAGGTTTCCAAATATGAATCCCAACAAATCACAGCTTTCTTGCTTCCACATCGCCACAGCCAAGGGTCTGGGTGCGAGCTGAAACGTGGCTCTGCCGTTTCAGGTGTCATCGCTGATTGATGTGGTTTCCACCACAGAAAAGCACAGCAGTGACACTTATGGCACTCCAGTGATATTAAATATCTAAAGCCTTTAAAATATTAGTGCAACCATCTAAAGGGGGAAAGGCTCAATTACCAAGGTTATTTTTTCAGAGGTTGTTGTACAAGATGTGATGGATTTAACCAGATGCTCTCCCCATTTCTACTGCAGTGCTTGATAAAATAGCATCTATAAATACACTAAAAACCCAATGAATTACAGAAGCATGAAATGACTTCAGTAAGGTTAGAAACACTCTGGCACCATACAGAATGCACTAAAAATATTAAGTATAGAGACCTCACTGCACCTCTTACATAGCACTACTGCTGATTTTAACAAGGAGGTTACTTAGTGAAGCTGCCAGATGAGGAATTATCGTCTCCTCAGTCTGAACATGTGGATTTAGCAGCTATTTGTAGAGGCTAATGAAGGCATCTGTATAAACAGGATGCTGAGGAAAAGATTTGACCTTGAAGATCAGACGAGGTACCAGCAGAACAAAATACCTATTTCCACGCTAGACTAAAACGAGGGAAATGATCATATATGAACAAACTGCCGGTCCCCTGTACTAGATTTAAATCCTGCATTTTCTTAACGAAGCCTCAGGCTCAAAAGCATCAAGCACTGCTTACTGATGCCTTGCTGATAAGCAGTGAAAGCCCAGCAAAAATATTTTGCTTAGAGAGCATCATTCCCAGTTTATTTTTGATACTAATACTTCTTATTTTGATGAGGGAAATCCGCATCACCATAGTAATTAAAAAACTGGCGATGAGAGGGCTTCATGTCACAAATCAGTGTTTCTGGCAGCCTGGATGCACCAGGTGCCCATAGCCAGCTCTTACCAGACAGAAATGCCATCCAAGGGATAACTGGACAACACATAGGGTGCTGATCACAGCAGGAAAAGCAGCTGAATTGCACAGCTCCGTCCTACGCTGCAGAATACCATGGATGATGCCTTTTCCTAGGGATTTCAAGAGGCTTGCCTCTGATCTCACAGATATTTCTCTGCCCAAAGCAAGGAGAACTGACAGTCTTACATCTTGTGAGCTTAGATCTTCCCCCACAAAATGAGGTCAGAGGAGAAGGAAGGATCTGTGGTAACTCCAGCACACTCCTCTCGAAAGAGTAAAGCCTTACCACTCTTCTAAAGCCAGCAAATCCTTCTGAAACCCCCTGGAAAGGATCCTGTGACTAGAGAACCTCTATGGTGCACAGCAGGATGTACACAGGGTTGTTAAAGCCGCATCATCTTTCAAAAGAAACAGCAGGGCCAGTGTTGAATTAATTAAGTCTGCTCAGAAGAATCAAAGGATTTAGGGACCAGACAGGAAAGAAACCTTCAACATTACAGAGGTAAATGACTTTAAAAACAGTACTACTTTTACCATGGTGATGGGTCTTAGCTATCCCTGTGTCATCACAGATACACCTGTTAATCACACACCACATACACAGGATCCCTCCCTGGCCTGCATTCAAGCATCCAAAAACCTCTCAGGAAGTAAAATTACAACATGAAAAACATTAAAAATACTGCAAAACACTGCCCTGCAGTCACGCCCAGACTTCTGGAGCTGCAGGATGCACTGCTCTTAGGTAACAGGGCTTAAAGCCTCAATTCTGGGACAAATACTCCTCAATTTTTAATCGACTGTATCTCAATTGGTTCCATGTATCTAATACGAAGTCTCCAAATGTCTTTGGAAGTAACATATTCGACTTTGCTTTGTCCTACGGATTCCATTAAAATTTAAACAGGTTTTCATTAAGTTTATTGTTTCATTGTGGGAATCTTTGTTTTAAATAAAACATGGAAAAGAGGCCTAAGAATTACTCTTTATGTCACTCAGTGGAAGCACATAATTCATTTTTGGTTTGGAAGATTTCCATTTAACAGCAGATTGAGGCACTTCTAGGGTTCCCTTTCCGTAACCGCGATGATCTCGCAGTTTCACTGAGAAATTAAGATAGGAAGGAGTAGATGCAATTTTTAAGAGCCTCCAATTTAAAACCAAACCCAGGTTTTCAAAATGGAACACTTTTAGAATTCTGATTCTTAAAATAACAACAAAAAATTAACTCGCTGGAATAAAAGCTCAGCAAGTTACTTTTACTCTGCAAGACTGAGAATTCCTTAGGCGCTCCAGAAAATCAGGCTTTTTACATGTATAGAAGAATCTATAAAACGGCAAAAAAATGTGGGAAAGAAATTGCTAACAAGTTTGCTCTTGTTTTCCCCTGAAACCACTTTTCCAGGCTTGATGCCTAAAAGGATTTACTGCATCCACTAACTCAGAACTGGCTTTTGGCATGTCAGTAATGACAACTGTGTCTCCATAGGTGTAGGTTTTTCAAAATTAAACAACCAACCTTGTGTTTCCTCTGAAAATATAAATAACCATGAACCCAAACACCTGATGTACGGCATATTAGTCTCGAGCTGGCTAAGCACCCAAAAGGAATTAATCCCACATGACCACAACCAAATCTATTCATGCAGGACGACAGGTGAATTCCCAGGAAAGGAAAAGGTTAAGATTTTCAGAGAGCCTACAGTCCCATTAGAAACAAGATCTCTGGTTTGATAACCAAAGGGGTCAAAGTTTCTTATCTTTGCCACCTTGCTGCAAGACCCCAACTTTCAGCTCCTGCTGATGTCCCCAAAAATTTATTATACTTAAATTAAAATTTCCCAGTTTTCAGCCTGCAAGAAATTTCATTTTGATCTCCATAAAACACAAGCAAAGCAGGTTAGGAAACTACTTTTTTTTTTTGAGTAACAAAACATCTGGCTTAAAATTATTCAAATTAATCCGGGAAGAAGTCATGTTCAGGATTTATCTTTTGGGGGAGGAGGGAGAGAATTTTTTTTCCCCCAGCTGATCCTCAGAAACACAGAGCCTGGGACTCTCCTTTAGCTGCAGCATGGCAGCTGGTAATACAAAGATCCTTTGCATGCTGAGCTCCCGGGGTTAGTTAGAGGATTCATTACGGAATGATTCTGGAGTAGACATAATGATTACAAAATCGAGCATTTTATCCTAATGGGTCTCCTTAATCTACGGCTCAACAATAAACCACGGCACAAGCAGAATCACAGCAGTCTTCCCAGGGAAGTCTGTTGCCTGCATTCCCACTGGAAGCTATTTAATATGCACGGCAGAAATATCGGCATCCCGGCATCATAAACTTCAGAGCATCACGCGGCTCCTGGCAGCCCCTCCCAAGGCTGACGGATCCGAGCGCTGACATAAAATCAATGCACCCATCTGGGAAGAGCTTCAGATTTGGGAGTTTTTGTCTTCCTGAAAGCGTCAAGGAATGTCTTGGGTGAATTCAGTGGTTAAAATAGCAACAACTGGAGAGCTAATGTTTGCTGAAAAGGCCCAGGGAATGATTGATCCTGGACAACACTGAATCAATTAATTTAACTATAATGGCATTTTTGATGGGGATTATTCCAGGGGGAAAAAAAAAAAGGGAAAAAGAAACACAACAAAATCAACCTGGAGATAAGAAATTCCACATGAGACCACTGTCCAGACACAGTAGTCCAATTTTGCCTAAGGTTTACGATGGATTAAAACACTAACAATCTATTTCAAAAGCCTGAGAAGACCATTCAGCTCCTTTTAACTTCTTCACCCCAGATGCTTTGAGGGCGAAGAACAAGGTCTCAAACGCACCCTGGGCTGGCAAATGGGGCAGCACTAGTACAGAGGAAAGTTTTCAATTTGCCAGCAAAGTGGGGATCTGCTTTCCTCAGTTACCTTACAAAATCCTTAAGTTCTTTGGAGGTCACTGAAAATGTACAGCAAAGTTCTGACATTCCTCTTACCAATTAATTGAACATCGCAACCCCTCCTCTAAAGAGTAAATGCAAATGGGAATCCCGGCCAAGGTTTCAAAAGGGTTGAGGAGAGGGAAGGAACGAGGAAGTGACCTATCAAAGGAAAAAGGCATTTTGCATGGTGGGGATTTAAAAAGAAACAGTGAATGATGAATTGCAAGGTATGATTTCCTAAACAGAGCTCTTCAAATGCATCCTGGAAGATGGAAGGCACAGTGACTTGGAAAATTTCTAAATGCTAGGTAATTGTTAAACTCCTGTCCTGGTGAATGAATCCATGAGAAAGCCGGTATCTCCTGCCAAGGCTCTGTCTGGCATATAGCTCCTATAACTGTGTTATTAAATGTTAATCATCTACTTAAGTCAGCGCTCGTGGACCAAGAGCTCCCATCCGGGAAGCTCACTGGGATGGAAAATGTGGAACAGGGCAGCTCTTGTAAAGACCCTGATCTCCAAATAAAGCTGATACCAGATGACCTCCCACAACACAGTGAAGATGAAAGCATGAGTCTTTCACCAGCCAGGATGGAGAAGAAAGACCTCTGGAGCAGAACACCACAGCCAGCAGACACTCACAGCTCCAAGCAAAAATCCTTATGGACAGCCCAGAGTCTCAGATTAAAGCTCAAAAGCCCCACAACTCCCAGAACTGTCTCTTGTAAATTATTAATTTCTCCAGGTTTATGAATTTCTCCTATCCAAAGCAAAGAGGAGTTGTTTCAAAATCCCTTCGTGCCAAAAAACCCCACGTGTGCCTGACTGTTTAGGAAGAGCGCCCCATGGATTCCAACACAGGGCCAAAGGCTGTTCTTAAACATGCACGGACAGCTGCAGAGGGGCACGACTTCTTTGCTGGGCTCTGGACTGCTGGAATATGAGATCCAAAAAGTACAAAAAGAGGGAAGAAGAACCATTTCTGAGCAGCAAGTGTACTATGAAAAAACACAGACACGTCCATATGCACGGAAGGGTTGAAGAGGAGGGAAGGGGATGATAAATTCCATGGATTTGCAGCCCACTGTGGAGCGAGCTGGGAAATACCTGGTGAGATAAATCACCTTAGGGCAAGCAGAGACACTGGCTTCGTGCTTCACTGGCAGCAGAGCAAATGTGCTCGGTGCAGGAAAGTCTGCCTCATCCCTGCTTAGACACATCATGGAAAGGGACATGGCTATCCAGGAGTGTGCCGCGCTGGTGCCACTTGCTGCTCCCAGACACTGGGGCTGGGGATCTGAACTCCTGCCCAGCTCCAGGCTCAGGGAGCATTGAGAGACGCTGCTTCTGCATGGGGGTTTCACTTTCTTGGACCAGAAGGTGACACTTAGAACCACTAAGATAAAAAATAAAAATTATTTCACATTAAAATGTGTGCCTCTGTCCCCTTCATTTGCTGATGAAGGGACAAGAATTCACTTCATCCTCAGGAGAAAAAAAATCTTACATCTAAGGTTCCTTTACCTGGTACCATGAAATAAAGAGCCTATCCCCATTCCTCTATATTTCACTGCTGTTTTCAAGGAAAACAAAGAAGGAACACACATGCAGCACACGCTTGATTCAAAAATCACTTTTATTTTTGATCCTCAGTTGATCCCAGCTTTCTGAAACCCACAAGCAGATGAGATTTGCTCCATGAGAGGCACTGCATTACTCTATTAATAAATCTTAACTGCAAAACATTTATGTACATCAAGAGGATGTAGCCCCAGGCTAAGTAGTGGCATTTAAATCACATTATTTAAAAACAAAAATATCTTGACCATTTTAAGAGTTAACAAGCAAACCTTTCAACTGAAATATTCAATTCTGATCTCATTTTTCAATAGTAACTTCTTATCCTTCTAATGAAATTAAAATGAAGCTCATTTTCCACTGTTAATTTGAAATATTCCCTAACCAGAAGTGCTCTGCACTTGCTAACATTTATTTTAAAAGTCACTAAATTTATTCAGAGTAGAAGCTATCTGGAATGGGAGATTTAAAATTTGGAGGGAAAAAAAAACCCAGCATTTTTTATTTATTACCTTTCCACTCCCATTTCTATCCAGCACAAACTACTGATGGAAACAGAAATCTGATTTTAAAAGCATAAAATCAGGATTTCTTCAAACTTCTGACTACAAAATGCACACAGATGTTTCAAAAGGAAAGAGGGAAGCAAAATTTTTGGTAGAAGCACAAGTACAGTACCATTAACTGTGAATTAAGTCAGGGCTTTTTATTCTGGTAAATATTTTCAACCCAAAGATTAAAAACATTTTCTTTCAAAAAATGCTTCTTTAGTGCTTTACGGTGTTAAAAAAAAGCACCCCATTCGTGTCTTGGGAAACTTCCAAAACAATCTGTCAGTCCAGAAATCCATCCTTAAGTGCACTACCACCAGCTGGTGACAAGACAACATCCGTGTTTTAAAGAAGACAAAATGAAAATGTCCTGGATGTTGCTCAGCTGGATTTGTCCTTCTGTGCAGCAGATACACGAAGCCATTTTTCAAGTCACACTCACCATTCAAACCACCTCAAGGCACAGCCCTGTCCTTCCCCTCCCCTTTTCCCAGGGCTGAAAACTCATCTCGGCACGAGCCAGCTGGCAGAAAGACGCTGGTGTGGATTTGCTCAACACCTCCCACACACCCTGGCTTTCAGAGTGGCACGAATGTCTCCTGCCCTACAGCTAAAAAAAAAAATAAATTGTCTATCTTCCTCTTTCTAAGTAAAGGGAGCAGCTGTGCTGGTTGTGTGGATGTGAAAACTCCCTGACAGGAGGAGCCAGAGGGAGAAGCACCAAGCGCCTCCACACAGCTGGAAATACCACACAGAGAAGTGCTTTCCCTCGGAGAAAAGCCACCAACACAAGCTGACCCTGGCTATACAAGGAGCTCAGCCAGTCAAGCAAGAGACAGAACTTTTGCAGCGTTAACAATTCCAGCAACCCTGCAGTGCCCTCATTGCTACATTTAAACATTTGATTTACGCACCAAGAGTTTTCCAAGTGACTTCAGAGACTTCTGCAGCACACGGCATTCCTACAAAAACCCAGGAGCAGCTCATCTACAGCCACTTCCACACGGAATCACAGAACGGCTTGAGAGGCACCTTAAAGCTCATCCAGTTCCAGCCCCTGCCATGGGGCAGCGACACCTTCCACTATCCAAGGTTGCTGCAAGCCCCATCCAGCCTGACCTTGGACACTTCCAGGGATCCAGGGGCAGCCACAGCTTCTCTGGGCAGCCTGTGCCAGGGCCTACCCACCCTCACAGCCAAGAATTTCTTTCTAATATCTAATCTAAACCTACCCTCTGTTGGTTTGAATCCATTCCCCCCCATCCTGTCACTCCAGGCCCTTGTGAACAGTCTCTCTCCATCTTTCTTTAATGTTCCCTTCAGGTACTGGATAGCCACAGTGAGGTCACCCCAAGGTTTCTCTTCTCCAGGCTGGACAATCCCAATTCTCTCAGCCTTTCCTCGTAGGAGAGGTGCTTCATCCCTCTAATCATCTCGGCCTCCTCTGCACCAAACATGGAGAAAAATCCCAACTAACAGGAGACACTGAAAGGAAACAGTGTTTCCAAGCATCATTTAAAACACAATAAAAAGTTGCTCCAGGTTTCTCTTGAAGGCTGTCAAAACCCTCCACAGTGCATCATTAATAGGAACAAATGCATTCAGCCGGCCTCAACTCCCTCCCAAGCCACCCACCAAAACCAGTCACCTCCAGCGATTTCACTACATGCCCTTCTTGGAGCAAAAAAACTTCCTGGACCTTGAGTCCACCTTGGAAAGCCAAAGGAGCCACCTGCCACCAGTTGTTTCCACAGTGGCCGTGTGTCACACGTGCAGTGCACATATCCAGTTCTGCTCCAGGAGAAACAAAACCCCCGACAGCTGCTGCCTCCCAGCCTTGGCTAACAAATCCCTGAGCCAGCCTGCTGCAGGACTGGAAGCAGGTCCAGAAGCATTCCAGAGACACAAAGCAGCTCAGCCATCTCCTTTTAGCCCAGAGTACCGGAGCGAGGCAGACAAGTGTTACCGAGCAAAACACTGTTCATGAATTCTTAAAAGCTGTGATTCTTGTGCCAAGTCACTCATGGATTACATTTCTAGAGACACTAGAAAAGAAAATACATTGGGTTTATAAAGATGAGTCCAGGTACACAGGACTCTCCATGTTCTGCTGAAGGGAAAAGGTGTTAAACTGTTGTCATCGATACCTCATTAGTTCAGGGAAAGAAACACAGAACGTATCCTGGCACTGCACGGACATTTTACAAAGCATCACCTCCATCATCTGGGACTGCACATTTGTGGCTTCCAAGACCCTGGAAATCCCTCACATCTTTTCACACGCTGGCCAAAGAAGCCCCAGTTAGACTGGCTGGGTCCAAAGGCCCAGGGAGAACTCCTAACCTCTCCAGAAGAGAGGTGTTTTCCAGCGGACTGGAGGCTGACAGACCTGTGACCTGCACCCCAGCCGCAGGGGTGACAAAATGCAGGAACTGGAGTCAAGTTCAACAGCAGCTTCTCAGCACAACATGTTCAAGCTCACCTACCTCAAATAAGAAGCCGTGGTAGACACAGGCACCTGAGGGACCAAAACAAAAATAAACCAGGTTAGAAGCGAGTAACAGCAGCAGCAGCGCATCCTCCAGTGAACCTGCTCTGTCACAACACCTGCAGCACTGGGCAGCCACCTCTGGCCAGCCACAAAAAAAGGCAGTTTTGGGGCAGCTGGGCAACCCCTGGGTAAGCGACACAACCTCTGGCCCAGTCGGGCTCAGAAGAGGCACAAACAAGGCAGAGACAAAAGGGGAGACCTGCCAAAATAACAGTGAGAAGAGCCAGTGTGAATTCCCACTCCTAAATCACTCCTGCATGGACAGCAGGACAGGCTCACAGGGCTCCTCCTGCTTCAGCTTTCCTGGTCCTCACCACTGGCACTGCTGGCCGAGAGCAAGGTTCTCCAAGCCAGGGACAGAGGCAGCCGCACATCCAAGCGCACTCTACATATTCTACCCTGACAATCAAATAAAAGGTTAGGAAACAAAACCACAAATAAGCTGAATGACAGCTCTTCCATCAGTTTTCTGGGAAATGGTCGTTCTTGAGCAACTACACATGGTCTGTCTCCCGAAAGTGTGACAAGAATGTGCAATGAAAAACAACCCAAGGAACTCCAAGATGAAAAGGAAAGAGACCGCGGGAAAGGCTGCCCCGAGGGACCACCCGGAAAAGTCAGAATTTCCTTGTCAAAGAGTGGAGTTTCCCGAGAAATGCAGATTAGACAAATCTGTACAGAAAACCTGGGAGCTACACTGCTCGGAATCGAAAGCTCCTCCTTTGAGCTCATCTTCAGCTCAGCTGCAAGAGGCTGTGGAGGCACCATTGGGAATGATTTTCCCTTGCCAAGAACATGAGCCACAGGAGCCCAGCCACACTTCTCTCAAATTCAGCAAATAGCTGTTCTTTTGGCAAGAGAATATAATTTCAAGGTTCATCATCCAGCTCCACCTCAAAATTCAGTGCAAAACGCAAGGTCACACATTGTTGGAAGGCATGGCGGGGGGGGAAAAAACCCCAAAACTTAATATCAGTTAGTTAAGACCAGCACAACCCATCTGTTTTACCCCTCCAGGGCTGGCTGCCTTTTGTTTTTAGCTCACTGACAGCTATAGTTCCTTAAAATACCAGTGTGCTCATCCCTTCCAGGGCCAGAGCAGGGAATAGGGACCGTGTAGGATTAGAAAGCAAACTCACAAAGCCTGATCCTTCTTCCCCAAAGAAGGCAAAGACGTATCTCCCTCCTTTACAAGTTACCAAGGGGGATAGTAAGATAGAGCCCAACTTGGCAGGACTTGGAAAATCCTTAGTTACCAACACATTTTACTTTTATTCCCAATTATGAGCAAGCCAAAGACACTACACATACATTAATCAAGGTTGCTGTGCAATAGTGCCCTGATTTTCCATGCAACTCCAAGTCCCAGGTGTGATCAACACCTGTTGCAAAGCACACCTGAAAAGCATTCTGCAAATTATGATTTTGCCTTTCACATACTGGAGCACCCCAGGAAGAAATCCCCAAACTTTTTGCTATGGTATTTTTGTGGGGGGCATCTTGGATGTGGGTGGCTGGTAGGGTAGTTCTCCTGTTTGAGAGGGTTTTTTTTTGTAAAAATGTAGTCTCTCAGAGTGTTACCCAACGAATTAATATCCCAAATCCGTATCTAGCAGCTCCTCAGCTCGCACACACATCGCTGTTTTTAACTGCTGTTGTTCACTCAGACAACCATACCAAACGGGAATCACGGTGGGAGCAGGATTTGGGGAGCGTGCCACTTTGGAAACCAACAACCTACAGCCAAAGGACAAGCTGGAAAACAACCTAAGAGCACGAACGCAGCCAACCCGCACTCCCCAACTCCAAACATCAGCAGCGTGGCTGCCTGGCAGCATCGCACAACCTTGCGCTGGCCGCAAGCCTGTCCAGCACACCAAGACAAAATCCAACGCCTGGTGTCTCCCCCAGCACTCCTACAGCGACATCCACACGGAGCAAGTTGAACCCAGCCGCCTTCTCCTAACACCGGGGGGGGGGGAATGGCTGCTGCCTGCTCCCCGCAGCTCCCCTCACGCTTGCCCAGGCACTGACCAGCTCCCACCGCCGCATTCCCGAGCCCTCCCCACGGCCACCACCACCCGTGGGGTGCGTGAGGGCTGCGGGATGGCTCGGCCCGGCCCGGCTCCTCAGCGCGGGCACGGGGCGCTTGCTGAGGGCTCGCACAACTCAAACCCCACGGGCCGATTTGGGGCAACACCCCCGCACCTGGGCAGGGCGAAGTGCCGGGCTGCCTTCCCGCCCAGCGTGAGGGGCAGCCCCGCGGTGCCCGGAGCGGGACACGCGTTCCTCCATCCCCGGCGCTCCGCGGCCGCTCCCGGGCAGCCACCGGCGGGAAGAGCCGGGCACGGCTTCGCCCCGGTCCCCCTCACCTCGCCTGTGGAGAAGCCGCCAAAATGGCGGGGGGCGGAGGCGGACCCCCGCCCGGGCCGGGCAGAGCGAGAAGGGAGGCAGGGAGGCAGAGCTGTCCCGAACCCCGCGGGAAAGGGGGCTCGGAGCCGGCTTTCTCCTCAGGGACCCCACCGCCCGCGGGACGGGGACGCGCCCGGCACGGCGACTCACCTGAGGCGGCATCGGCGGCGGCCAGCGCGGCGCGGAGCAGGAGCAGCAGCAGGAGCAGGGGGGCTCCGGCGGCGCTCGGAGCGCCCATGGCCCCGGGCGGCGAGCAGCGAGCGGGGAGTGCCCGCCGGGCCCGCGGCAGGTGCCGGGGCAGCGCCTC
>VZTE01006315.1:447107-458841 GCA_013397775.1 Eulacestoma nigropectus | reverse complement strand
GGCGGGGGGCCAGAGGAGCCCGGCTTCTCCTCCTCCCCGGCTGCTACCTGGGGATGCTGCAGCCCCCGGTAATCCCGCAGCCCGTCCCAGCCGCAGCCATGCCGAGATTAGGCAAAGCAAACGTGTTTGTGTTGGATCTGACCCCACCGACTTTATCCATCCCGGTGGCTGGAAGGGAGAGGTCACCCTCTTCCCCGGGGTTGGAAGCTTTTAATTTGTCGTGTTTTGGGTGTCAGTTTGGGTTGCAGTGTTGTAACAAGAAGTATCAAAGGGGAAGGGTCTGTTGCCATTTCCATTTCTTCCTGCCATGGCTGCTACTTTGCTCTTCCTTTCTAGAGCAAATCTAAGTAAAAGACTCAAACATTAGCAATCACTAATAAAGCACTTAAACTAAAATAGAAAAACAACCGAAGCCCAAATTAAACTGTTCCCCTTACAGTGTTTACTTGGTTTAAGCACTTCCACACACACAGTACTATGTCCACTCAAGAAAAGATTCCCATCTCACCTCTCCAGCACTGCACACTCAACAGAGCTCAGAGCCAAAGCTTCCAAATGAAAATTTGGCTCCTACAAGTCACAGGATAAAGAAAAACAGCCCCAAGTTTGAAGTTACAGCCATTAAACTGCTACGAGCCAAAGCCTCAAATTAAAATGAACTGAGAAAGTGAGTTTATTTTTACTAGTCTATGAATGAAACGGGGGTTTTTTTCCTGCTAATTTTAGTGTTCCTGCTTCAGAGCAGTATCCCAGTTCCCACATAGCAGTTGGTTGCATAGGGCTGGGCTGCTGCTGCCTTCCTCTCCTGCTTGCCTGATTAAATGCAACGATGGCAGCTCAGTTTGATAATAATTCCTCGCGGTAATTCCATCTGTTCAGTTTTGATTCACTTCCTAATGAACACTACCATCTTGAACTCCAAGCTGGAGGTCAGATTTTTTTTTTTTTTTTCCTCCCCAGGACTGTATGCCTTTAATCACTGTGCTGGAATTCCAGCAACAAACGTGAGAAGCAAAATGTACAGCGTGGCACTGTTCCAAGATCCAAACGGTGATTTGCATGATGAGTTTCTCCGTGCTCTACCCAGTTAATACTCATTAGCCATTAGCAGAGGGTCGTTTTTCATAAAAACAGGAGCAGGGAGATACAACAACTACCTCTGCACATACCAGCACTAGGCAAAAAAATACTTCAGGGTCCTGTCAAATATGGTAGAAATGATGAAGAAATACACAGGCCCCAATTCCCTTCAGATTCCTCAGGTGAAACTCTGGACAACTTGACCAAACTCAAAGAAGCAGCAGCAAGGAAGAACAGGTGGAAATAATAAAAGCCAAGCACACAGAGGGTTCAGTAATTTAATATAAATGTGTAAAGTCCGTCTTGTAATCATTTGTGCTGTTCATCTTCCTGCTGCTGTTCTTTGGGCTTTTACAGCTTGTCTCCCTAGTCCAGCTACAGCCTCCTCCTCCCTATTTCTCCTACTTTCCCTCCTGCTGTTCTGAGAACACTGCTCCAAAGACATTGCTGAAAGTCAGAACTCAAGATCCATAATTTACATCATTTTACAGATTTAGCAATGAAGGAAGAGCTTTTCCCTCTAGAAAACACTCATTTACAACATTTCTCAAGTTTTGCACTTGGTGCAAAATACTTTGAATTTTCAGAAATTCAAAGTTTGGTAAAGTTTTGTCCTCCACATCCTATTTAACACAAAAGCAGCATTTCTGTTTTGAGTCCATTTACAGGTTAGCAGCAAATAAAATTACAAAACAAGCTTCAGACTCTCTAGAGAAGTATGAGATTGTTCCAAGGCCGAGAGCTTGAAGGGTGCAACTTGCAAAGCAATGACCCAGCTGTCAGCTGCTGCCACGGATCTTAGAAATACCGGCACAAAAAGTCACTGGGGTTGTAAAAATAAACCATTTTTAGCCTCCCTTTTATCAAACCTCTAGGCAGAGGTCAGTTTTCTGCAAGCTGGTGCAAAGGATCTGTTCCTCCACTTGGCAAATCCCTGGCTGAAGAGACTGGAGCCAGACATAACTTCTGTTCTGGGAAAGCTGGGAAGTCTGTGTGTTGGCACAGACTTCCACAGAATAGCTGGAGAAACACGGTTCTGAGAAGGATCCATCTCTGGCGAGTGATCGGACTTTTATGTGAATTCCCCACCTCCAGAATGCCTGACAGTTAAATATTTTTCCAGGTTTTAAATGGGTTTTTGAATGATTTTTTTAATCAGCATTTTTAAAATCAGTGAGATTAGTCCATGCAGACAATATGGCATTGCAGAGTCACCACGTGCAGTAACACGTGAACTTAACCCAGCACCTCCCAGTACCTGGCAATTTGGGAAGACTGGCATTTTCCTCTTGTTTTCCAAGCAGTCTTGGAGGTGACACACTGACCAGTCTCCCTTCACGTCCTGGTGGGATGAAGCCTGCAAGCTAAGGTACTGACAGAAATAACTGCTTGGAAAAGAATTATGTTTATCCCTAACAGTGTTTTTAGTCAGCCTTAAGAGCCTTTTTCCCCCTCTGTCCTATTTCAGTCAATCCAAGTTTTCCCACACAGATAGATTTTCGGCTACGGCATTAGCCTCTCCCAGAGTTTGGAGGCTGCCAAGACCAATGGTACTGCAGAACATGGACGTAATCATATTTAATCTTTCAGAACACCCCTCTCAGCACTAATAACCTGTCACCCCAGTGGCATTTGTAACATCCCTGCCCTGCTCCTCTAACCATAGCAGAACTTAGAGCGAAAGCCTCATGAACTCAGTTTGACCCACACGGATTCCAGGTTTTTTGGAGTGCCACGAATTCCCCTACAAGTCCAGGTTGCGGCTGAGTGTCAGCCTCAACCCTGCATTCCCCACAACTGCACACAGGCTCCTAGGACAACTTCTTCCTTGTTTGGGCAAATGTTTCTGTGTGCACTAACCTTGAATCCCGGCTCTTCTCCTTAGTTAAACTAACAGCAGATTCAGATAAAACAAATCTAAAAGCCATCACACATCATCTGCATTCCTAAAGGTGCTGCAGCACTCCCTCTCCTCCACAGCAATTTCCAGAAGCCAGCAATGCCATTTCAGTCATGCTTAGTGTGACAATTAAAGTGATTTCTAAGGCACATTGGCCCAAGAACCACATTTACAAGTCCCACTCCGCATGTTTGGGGACTAAGCTTATTAAAGAGGAATAATCTCATGTTGTCTTCCTCCCTTTCATCTCTCCCCCTGTGCCAATCAAGCATTCCAAGACAAAAAGAAGTCACAATGCACTCAACAGCTTGTGCAACACTGTTTCAGCATGGCACGGACCAGGGGCATTATTCCTTTAGCCATCAGTAGCGCAGTAACACGAGTTCAAAACTACACCTGAAAACTTGCTGAGCCCATGAGCTACTTCTCTGCCCCACCTGACCTCCAGAGGTCCAGATTTACTGTGTCCCCACAGCACTCAGATCTTCCAAGTACAGATTCCTGCAGGAACGTTTGTTATTCTATGCTTTTATTCTCCGAGAGCGCACTCAGCAGTCTGAGAGCTTCTGATTTAAGCTCACATTTATGCTTAAGCACCACTTTTTTTTTAAATCCACCCATCAAAGAGGGCACACCTATCTTTTTCCAAAATGGATAGTGAAGTCTTGGAAATAAGCCAAGAGAGCAGAGAAAAGGCAAAGAAACCTATGCAGATGACACCACAGGCTTTGCTTTTCTATGCCAACAGGTAATTTACCTTCAAGTTGCTCCTTTTGGGTCACAAACAGCACACGACAATTGGAATACCTCATAATATTCCTTATATGTGTAATTTCTTAATAATACAGATGTTCAAGTGCACTGGCATTGCTTTTTTCACTTACAACCTGGAAAGTCTATTAAGTCAGTGTGAAATCTTCCTTTACACACCTGAAGAGAACTTTTTGATCAAACTCTGAGCAAAGCACCCCACACAATCAAAAATAATCAGCGTGGCCTGACAGGAATTAGTCACTCTGACTGACAGCAGCCAAATGCTTCAGATGGGAGCTAAAAGAATTTCCATGCAGGCAGATCCGAGTAACCTCTCGGAAAAACGAGGCCTACCTCCAATAACAGGAACGATTTAAAGCCACAAACCTTTCCAGATTTGGACCAGCTCATCCCTGTTGTAAATAGCCATCCCTTCCTGGGACCATCTTACATTTCGGGGTGCAGCTTTATGAACGTGTGTTCAGCAACAAAAAACAAAAAAACCACCCGAGAAGATTTCCAACACCTATACAGGAGGGAAGGGCAGCAGCGCCATCTCCTGGAAAGAAGGCGGAAAACACCGGGAAAGAGAGCCAGGTCTCCAGTTTATATTCCAGAAAACAAGGTGAGGAAAATAAATCAGAGCAAGGTGTATGTTCTCTCCCCCCCACAAAACACATCCAGTACTTCCTTAGAAAAAACATTTGTTTGGTTCTGACAACAGGCTCCTGTTTGTGACAATGTTACGCTGAACTTATACATGAAATGCACAAGTTCCATTTATTTTTTGTTCTCACAGGGCATGATTTGAATGACGCCATTCCCTTCCCGAGCTCGACCATCAGGTCTACAAGGAAAAGACATCAGGTACTAACGGATTCTTGCACAGGTTTTTGTTGATCCTCATCAACTGCATTTTTTTCTTCTTTTTCTTCAACTTTCTGCACCTGAGGTAGGATTCCATCGAGGTTCAGCAGCAAACCTTCACTGGTTGCAGATCTGATAACCAACCTCCGCACAATGGGATCTAGGAAACAAAGGGCACCGCCAGACTGGTCACTCCAGCCCTTTCCACGCCTCCAGGCTGACTGGTCTCAGCAAATGCTTTTCATCAAGCCAGTAAAAGAACACCACAAGAATCGAGCTTGACACTCCAAATCAGCAGAAACACTTCTAAGACCAGGAAAGCTAATCCTTACTAAACTGAGCTGATGTAATTTGCATTTAAACTCATGAAGAAAAAAAAACCACCGCTCCTTTCTGCATCTACTTATTACATTTCAAGTCAAGCAACCCCTAACAGTTTTTATTTGGGCTTCTCAAGGCATCTGTACTTGGCTTTTTATGGTCTGGTCTCTGCAGCTATTATTATCAGCATCACTGGGAGAGAGGCAAGATCATTCTTCTGGCACACATCAAGCAAGTATTGACATATAAAGTGGGGTTTTAGCTTACACAAAGCTCCTTCCCTAAAATTATTTCACGAATCACCATTCCCTCTCCAGCTAAGCAGATGCCCTTTGCTTAAAGTTGACTTCCTTATTCCTTTGTAACTCCTTTTGCTAAGGAATTTAAAAAAAAAAAAAAACAAAAAAAAAACCAACAAAAAACAGCTTTTCCTTTAGAGGAGCAGAAATTTTAGAGATACCTTGGGAACAGAGAGGTAATTTAATGACAATCCAGTGAAGAACACCCGTTTCCCACTTTTGTTTGCTGTAGCCTGAACAACCACACTAGTACAATGACCTCTTACCGTAATTTGATGGCTTGAAGGTGCAGATGTCGTGGATAATTGTTTTTAGATTGGCAATGATGTGCTCAGTAGGCATATCCAGCTGCAAAGGGATAATGCCAAGTTAGTTATGGTGATGTTTGGAGCCCAGATTAATAAATCTGAAAGCACTGGTGTTTATATTTATTCTACATTTGGATAGATCTCCTTTGTCCATGTTCCCTGTGAAGGAGTTACAAATCCCATTAACAGCTGTATCCAAATGACTCAGAGAAAAGAAGTATTTTGTACACAGTGATATGCTCACTGTTCTCCGTATTTCTACTCAGGACACAAAATTCCCAGGGCTCTGTAACAACATGTAGCCTTAAGGAGGGGAAAAGTCTTTAAAAATCAGTATATACACAAGGGGCTTTGCAAAAACCTTATTAAAATGAAGGATTTGGGGAAAAAAGCTTCAAGAAGCAGCTGCCAAAGATCACAAAATGGACCAAATCTAAAAACATCAACAGCTAAAACTGAAGGCACTAAGAACTTGAACAGAATGATATCAATCAAAAGAACCAACTCATCAGCTCCATAACGAAGATAGGTAATGCTCAGAGGATTCCAAGCACTTCCAAAACAGCTCCCACATCCAAATGAATATCCCAGCTTCCAACCCAGCTTTCCACAGTAAATCCTTGTGGATGCACACCTATTTTGCTGTTTAAAGTTTCGAACACTTCTCTCCAGAGCAGCACAACGTGCTGTTAAAAGGCTCAGGGAAGTGATTTGTTCCCTTGCTATTTTTTAAGTAAGTTTGACTCCTTCAACAGCAAGATCCAGAATTCCAACCATACACAAAACGACAGATACTTCTGTTTCAGTCAAATGCAAAACAGGGAATGAGAAACGGGTTCATAGTTCTGTTTTCCAAGCAGGTACCTTTTGTCTCCTCAAGCTGTGAAGTTGGGAATCATACAGACAAGGAAGCCCTTGGAATTCCCAGGCACACCTCAGAGCAGCTAATCAGAATTAATAAACTCATTTGTCTCCAACACTGCCAGGCAAAGCTTCAGGCATTTCCTACCCTTCCTTCCTGTGCCACCATCAGTTAGAGGAAAACTAATCATCAGGCAGGATTACAGAGAGACAAATCAGAAGGCAAACAAAAAAACACAGTTTGGGGCAGAGAAAATATATAAACAAGCCAAAATTAATGTTCTATTTCAGGTGTAACACAAACAATTTTTCTTTCTGCTCCTGTCCAGAACTATAGTTATAGTTATATAGTTATTAATTATTTGGTTAAAGCAAAGATTTTTTCACCCTCCTGTGCATATCGACCATAGACTTACAAATACATACTTTATTTACTTAAAAATTTTTAAAAAAACCTTTAAAATCAGCTGAAGATGCCACACAACAAAGAGTTCCATTTCTTCACAGCTCAGTTAAAGGAAATGGTTAAAAATTCTGGGAAACAGATTGAAAACATGTTTTTTGCCCTCTTTAAATACTAACTTCAGTTCTGCTCAGGACAGAAAATTTAAGAGCTCTCTACACAACTTACTCTGGCTATTCTTGTCTTGATGATATTCTCATCTTCTACTGTGTACTCGTGACATTCTCTGAAGAACTGCAGCATTTTGGGAATGTCACTGCCCAGGGAATCTATCAAAAAAAAAAAAAAAAAGGCAAAAAAGTTGCCTGAGTAATGCTTATTAGCACAGATAGATGTGGTATCAATAAAGAGATAATTCAATCTGTTAATTAAGGCAAGTGAACTCCACTCCAAAATGCAGTCTCACAAACAAGACAATGGTGTCCTCACCGAGATTATAAAAATAGTTTCCATGTCCCCTCCTTCCCCTTTCATCAGGATTAATAAGCATAAGGGCAGCTAGCAGGCAAATTTATCCGGATTCTAATCCCAGATTTGCCTGTTGTAGGAAAAAAATGGATTCCTAAAGTTACCTTTACCTAAGACAACACAAGCGGTGCAGTCACCTACAGTCTAATACTGAATGTAACTATACATCCTCACCAAAAAACATCTCAGTGGCACCCCTAGGGTTCCATCTCCTTCAGGAACTGGGAGATGTAACAAAGAATTGCTTCTTACTTCTCCGGGTGCTCGGGTACTTCCGCTTCAGTTTGTTCCTCAGGGGAATTAACTTGGGTATTATGGCAGGGACAGCCACGTAGAAATCAGCTTGGATTTCATCCTCCAAGATCTGCAACAAACACAGTTCAATAGATTTGATTTAAGTTGACCTCTAAAAGTGTCCAAGGGTAGAAACCCATCTCTTACTCTTCATCCTGGCTGCTGCCCCTCACCTAGAGTTCACTGGATATCAGTGCCCCAATTCTGTTTAAACTAGGGTATTTATACAATTCTTCTAAAAAATACGTACCCATTTGATTAATTCAACTCCTCCCACGATGGCAGCTCCATGCTCTCGAGCTATTTCAGCTTCTTGCTCATTCTGGTGAGAGAAAAAAGTAATGATAAGCACCTGTACTACCAATTAGGCTGTTGGTCTGCTGTCAGTTGAGCTCAGGGAGAGAATTTGAAACAAAAAAGTCCAAAGGGTAATCAAATAAACCCATGGCAGCTCTCTGGGATCATCTCACACAAATAAAATGATTAATTGGCAAAGGACAGGTGCAAGAGCTGGCTGGACACAAAAACCCCATGAAAATAAAGGAATCCTGGCTCACCCACCTCTGTGAACACCAAAACCTTGTTCACTTCATCCGTAAAGCGATGGGGAAGAGCGACACTGCTGGAAAAAGGATCCACTTTTTTCTGGCAAGTGAATAAAAAAAACCCAAACATTAAAACAAACAAAAAGAAATCATGACTTGAGGGTAAATTACATAATCACAGGGAATTGGTCCTCTAAATATGAAAAAAAAAACCCCAAACAAACGAGGTGAGGAACTGCAGCCTGTCTTCACAACTCACCCTGCGACAATCACCAAGTCAGAAAAGACTCAAAGCCTTAAAAAGTGCCAGAATTCCCACATCCCCTTCCAACCCACCTTCTTCTGCAGTGCCATGTCCAGGAATACATCGAGGTACACCAACTGCTTGGGGTAGGTGAAGTCCAGCTCCTGGAATTTCTTCAGCATGCCCACGGCCTGCTCCAGCTCGTAGGAGGGTCTCCTGTAGAGCCACGTCAGGTACACATCATCCACGGGCTTGGTCATCAGCAGCCGCCTCCGAGGGGGGGGCTTGTCCTTGACTTTCTCCTGCCTGGTCCTCTTGGCATCTTTTTTGGCAGTTCTGAGACCAAAAAACCCAAACACGTGCGAGGTCACGAGCTGAAGAGTTCGGCATATCTTACTACAGCGGATCATGGCGGCCTGGCCTTATAAACAAAGGCTTCTCCTCCCTTTCCTGTGGCATTTTGCACGCAGCTCAACACCAGCCCCAGTTCTCATTGTCCTCCCTATTTTCGGAGGGTCTCCAGCCAAGGAAAAGAATGCTAAAGTAACAACTGGATACTCCATTCCTCTAGAAGCAGGGTGAAAGAGCCTGCAGCATTTCAGAACGCTTCATTGCCCTGCATACACAGGTCACTTTTGCTTCTCCCAGCCGGGCTGTATTGTTATAGAGATGGCAAATGGAACAATAAAAAGCCAGTTGAAGGACAGGAAGGGTTTGAAACCCATTCCAAGAGCTCACCAGCTTTCATGCTGACACGTAGCCCTGCTATCCCCCACAAAAGCACAGCTCAAAACCACCGCATCAATCTTTCCCTGTGACATTGTCACAGAAAACACTCCCTGCGAGTCCAGGCTGTTCTCCTGGGTTGCCCCCAGGGTCAGTCGGCTGTTGGACCGGCACCGTGGACACCAAACCCTCCACACACATCCCCCAACACCACCTCCACGGCCAAGGCAGCCTCCCGGGATGCCGGACCTGCACTCACTTGGCTGCCGCCGCGTAAGGCCGGGCGGTCGCGGGGCTCACCACGGCGGGGACGGCGAGGCGCTGCTCCAGCCCGGGAAGGACCCACCCGCACCGCGGGGCCAGTGCTGCGGGGGAAGAGCAAACATCGCCTCAGACAAGCGCCGCGGCCTCCCGCACCCCCGACCCGCCCGGGAAGGCTCCCCTGCCCCACTGCTGCCCCTCCGGGCCGCTCCAGAGCGGCGGGCAGAGGCGGAGAGGCGGCGGCGGGCGCAGCGCCCGGGAGCCGCTCAGCGCGGCCCCCTCACCTCGCCACAGGCAGCGGGCGCTGGGTGCCGCCATCTTGCCGAGCCGCCCTGGTGCACCGTCGGAACCGTTCCCCGCGGAACTCGCTCCCCAAAGCTAAGGAGAAGCGTTCCGGCGACCCGCGGGCCCGGGCTCTTCAACGGTGTCCCCCCTACCGCCGTCCCCCCGCCCGCCGCGCCCGGGCCCACCGTTCCGCGGGGGCGCGGGTCCCCGCTCCCGGCGTGTGCCCGCTGGCCGGGGAGAGGTGACCCATTGCCGGAGGGAGGCTGGTTAAAAGCCTCCAGCTCGCTTCTTCACCGAGAAGGGCCTCAGGGCAGGCCCGGGGTTGTCTCATAGCACTACGAGCCAAACTGGTCCCCCCTCCCCGAACCAACATGGCGGCGATTCCTGAGGGCTGAGGGCAGCCAGAGCCGCGGCCCTCAGACATGGGGGCCTTTACACCTGTTCAGCCACGTCTGTTTGGGAGAACATTGCCGTTTAACGCTTAATATTGTCTGCTGTAAGTCACATGTAACCCAAAAAAGAGATTTTCTGGCTGCCATCTCACCCCGTTCCCTTTGCGTATGGGCTGGGAAAAGAGCTGCCTAATCCACTCTCCTGGAGCAGCATCCACATACTAAGACTTTGTTTAAGCATCTCCTGAGCTGTTCAGATTCACACCACAAACTGCGATGGTTAAAGGGGGCTTTTATTTCACACTGATGTGCTTTTGACTAAAAACATTCCAATCCCAGAGTCTTCCCCAATCAGTGCATGTCCAAGAATTTTTAAATTAGGGATACGTGGGTATGTAAACTTCCACAATCAGCTCATGTCCATTCTATATCAGGCATATGTGGCTACGTAAAATTCCCCAATCGATCCGCGTCCAAGAATTTTTAAATCAGACACGGGTGGCTGTGTAAAACGAGTTGTAACGAAACTGTGTTCATCCAATCCAACTCTTGGCTCAGTGTCCTGGGAAAGGATGGAGATGGGGAGGTGTGAGGGCGATGGGAGGAAAAGGAAGCCTCCTCGGTTAAAAAGCCTCAGCTGAAGAGTAACAAACATTTGTTTAAAACTCAAGGGGGGTAAATGAAACTATTTTGGATGGGCACTGGGCACTTGTGACTCCTGTAGTGGTGGTGGATGTGAGAGGAGACTGCTCAGTGTGCACCTGTGGCCAGGTAACCTGCGACCTTCACCATCTTCCTGCAATCCTCTCTGAGCCTCTGGCTTCTTACACACAAGGTCTCTGCTGTGGACCACGGATTTCGGGAGAAACACGGGCTCACAGTTAATGCGCACCCATTCCCAATACCTCACTAGCTCCAAAGCCCGTTTCCTGCCAACACCCCTTGCTCCGTCGCTGAGGCACTTCCCGCTCTCCAGGCATCAATGAACTTTTTGGGTCCAGAATGAGCTCAGGCAGCTGCAGCAGAAAGCAAATTCCAATTAAAAGCCCTAGGGCCTGATGTCTTGTCCCTCCCTGTGCCCCCCCAGCCACCTGTTGCTTCCTCAGACATTCCCTACATCTCCCTGGTGCTTTTTTTCTTCCAGCACCGTTTTCCCACCTGGGCACGCACAGACAGACCCACATCCCTCCCCGCGCCTGGCTGCTGCTCGTATTTTTGGTTTTCAATCCACCTTTCCCTCACATTCGTCCTAGTCGGCCACCAAAGGGATGCTGGTGTGTCTGGGAGGCGATGGACTTTAGCACCAGAGCTACATTTACCTGCGCTTCCCTGCTCCAGCTGCCCACAAGGATCCGTGCCAATGACACTCGGACGCCGAAAAAAACCCCATTACCTACAGGAGGAGAAACAAAGGTGTCTGACACCGACGAGATGCCCGCATACTCAAATCCTCGCTGAACGCGGGGCACCCTGGACTCCCAAGTGGACTCTTCCTTCTCCCACCGCAGCGCGATGACAGCCGCGTCCTCGGCTGTAAAACCGGGGGGGTAAAACCGAGGGGGAAAAAGGAGAGGGAAAACCGCGGGGTTAAAACCGGGAGGTTCTTTCGGGCCCGTGCCGGAGCTGCCGGCGCCCGTCCGTGAGCGCTGACACGGCCCCGCGAGTGC
>VZTE01006315.1:386772-426916 GCA_013397775.1 Eulacestoma nigropectus | reverse complement strand
GGGATCAATTTGACTTAGAGGAGAAACTATTCCCTGACTGTGACTGGGGGCCAAGGAGGGGGTGGAGTGGGCCAGAACGCAAAAATGAGTTCAGCAAAGTGACAACTCCCTTGGAAAAGAAGTGCCTAAAAAATGGGGGCGTCATCTGTGGTCTGGGATCAATTGGAAGCGATGGGAGCTGGGGGAAATTCCTGTGCAGCACTTGCTTTGTGCAAAAACAAAACAAAACAAAACAAGGGAAAAAAAAAAAAGCCCTTCCAGAGATGGATTTTCCTCTGGGTGCAGGTTATCTCTGGTAGAATATACCTCAGCGTTCCCCACCTGGCCATGGCACATGGATTGGAGAGCACTGGAAAGTAGAATAGCATGAAAAACTTAATTTTGTGGACATTACCTTTCTGTATTCAGCTGCTGTATGTTTTTTGGGGAGAGGGGATGCTCCGCTCCAGGGGCGTGCTCTAACCTGCTCCTCCTGTTCCTCCACGCACGGTGATCCCAACGTGAGCAGTGTTTCCTAACCATACTTCACTCCCAATATTTTTTTGAGCTGTTTGTATGAAATGGAATTTCCAATTCACCCGTGATTGTCTATGAACTGCAGAGGAGCCCATTTAGTAATAAAAAGAAAAACCCAGCACCGATGTTTTGTAATATGGGGGTGGGAGAGGATGGGGATGGAAAAACCCAAACCCTGGCAAACGTTGTAAGCTGCTCCAGTTGGATTTTCCTTTGGTTTCTAGCGATGGAAGTGTTCTGTTGCGGGAAGGTGTTCCATTGGATTTTCTCTGCTGCACTTTACAACGCTCGTCACACCGTGCCGGTTTTAACACAAAAATGTTATTTTAACAGACATCGCACAAAAAACCAGAGTCTTGTTTTTGTTTCAGTCGATGCACGTGTTTACCTGCCTCTCCTGTGCGGCTCCCTCCTGTTCTCCTCCTGGTTTTCCCTTCCCAGCAGGAGCAGTGAAGCGATGGTGCTTTTTTTCCCCAGCCTCAGGTCTCAGCACGTTGCAGGCAACACCTGGAAAAAAGGCTCCAAGCCCTTCCCTGCTCCTCACTGCCTCCGTTTGCTTTCCAAAACACGGTGCCTGGTGTCCCAAGCAACAGCACTGCCTAAAGCCAGCAGAGAAAACAAAATCCAACACCCTTCTACAAGCAACTTTTTAAAACTCAATCCGGTGAATCTCTCTGATACGGGGTTTTGTGTGTGTATATATATACACATATATATATATATATATATATATAAAAAAGAGAATTTTGTACAATGTAACCGAATATTTTTGCTTCCTTCTTTCACTGTAAGGAGCCTGAACCTTACACAAGTTTGGTCACACTCCCTTCCCGTTCACCCTTGGGTGTTCTAAAGTGACACAGATCCCAGGAGAACCTTGTGGGAACCACTCACATCCTAATCCTTTCTGCCAAGCATCAGCCAAGAACTCACTTTAATTAGAAACAACTTTAGGTGGAGATCGTAAGCCTCTAGATCCAGGTACGGCACAACCCTTCCCTGTGGTAATGGTGAAGGCGAGAGTGATCCCAGTGCTGGGATCCCAGTTCATCCATCCTCTTTGGAGGCTCCCACGCTATGTCACAGTGGTTACTTTGAGAGCTCAGGGGGTTTTAAAGTCAGATTTCTTTCTTGTGTGTTGCCTTTGCACCCGGGAGGTCCCGTCCCTGAAAAGATGGAAGTGCACGTGGAGCGGGGGCAGCTGCAGTGTCACTCCCGGGCATGCTTACACTACAGTTTTAGGGGGATTTACGCCCTGGCTCATGGGAATAGCTGCTTTGCTTTAAATTTGAGAGCGTGCCAGGCTCTGGCATGAGGAAATGCTGCTTGCCCTGGACCTTCAGGCAGCTGGGGAAAGGGAGGTCACCAACCCCTGAACTGCTACATTTTTCTTCCCTTTAAAAATTACTTTTTTTAAAATTTAATCACCATTTTAATTTAAATGGAGATGGGATATTGCTCACCCACGATGGATAGGTCTAAACATCCACTGGTTTCTCCCCACCTGTGTACTTCCATGTCCTTCTGGAGTTAACAAACAGCCCTTTTGCAACCATTCTTGCCCCTGCTGTTGTTCCTGAAGAGCACAGGGCAGGAAGGAGGGGGATACAGAGACTGGGTGGGTGTTTCCCAGCTTGGCACTGCCCAGGGACACATTTTTGGCATCCAACGGGGGTGGGTGGGCGACACAAATCTGATTCCTACAGATCTTAAACACCTTCTCCCAGAATGGCCAAGCCAGATTGTGGCTAATCCTGCACAGGGTCACAAGTCACACTTGTGTCACCTCAGTCTGTGTGGCCAAGGCACATTCCCGTGCCAGGCCGGAGTGACCATCCCAGGAAAATGGGGCTCCACAGAAGGCCTCAGCCAGTCACTGGGAAATTTCGCCCTTCCATCTTTCCACAGCCAGGAGCCAGCACCAGACCCTATCCAACTCCTGCAGTTACAGGCTCCTGCCAGGAGCTGTCAGAAAAAGGCACCAAATCCTGGAGCAGAGGAAAGGCAGCGCATTCGAAAGCGTCCTCGGCAAAGCAGCCCAAGGCTTCACGGTGCCACAGTCTGACCAAACTCCCCACCCCAAAATTCCCAATTTTTACACAAATCCGGGCAGAAAGAGCTGCCACAGGCGAGGGGGGAAGCACATTCATCCTTTTATTGGTGGCAGCCAGGATGGGCTGCGGTTCCGTGCAGGAACAGCGCAGGCACCCGAAACGGAGGGAGGCAGTGAGTGCCTGAGGGGAAAGCCTTTGTTGGGGGAAGCAGGGAAAGGCTCCTGGCCCTGCCAAAACCCGGGGAGCAGAGGAAGCGCCAGCGTTGCGCCACCAAAACCAGCGTATCTCAGGGCAGGGGAGTTGGGGTTGTGTCACTGCTGTCCCACGAGGAATTCATAAGCATGGACTCCTTGGATCTGGACAGTGGGAGGGATGGGGCAGGGTGTCTCCAAGGGGTCCGGCAGCACGGTGCTTCCCGCCGCGGCCGCAGCAACGCTTTTTTGGTGCCATTCCTGCAGATTTTGTGGGAGGAAAGAAAGGAAAATGGGGGGGCCAGAGGGAAGGGATGGTCCTGCCAAGGCATTGGAGATGCTGGGTGTTTTCCAATCGCTGGGCATCACCTACCTCTGCATCAGCTTGTGGATGAGCAGCTGGATCCAGGGTGCCTCGGGGGTCACGCACACCCGCCTGTTCTTCTTCAGGGTGAGGCTGCAAGGCCACAAGACCCCTCAGCCCCACACACTCCCCTTCCCCAAAGCCTTTCTAACTCACAGAGAAAACCCCTCTGCTCCCTCGGCATGGATACGAACCCTGGGCAGCAGAGAGATGGAATTTTGGGGCCTTTACCTTAGCACAATGAGCCACACTGGGAGGAACCCCCTTTAAACTGGGAAGCAAGGGTCACCCCAGCATTTGTGGGCTTCCCCTCATGCACTTTTGCACCAGTGCACAAATGAGCAATTCACTGGAACCAGTTTCCAGGCTTTCCACTTACATGATCTCCTTCCTCCTGCAGTGAAGGCCCGGCGGGGTAACGTCGATGGTGAGGATCAGCCCCAGGTTGATGACGTGGGTGGTGGATTTGATGCACTTACACCTCATGTTGGTCAGCAGGCTCTCCAGCGACAGACCTGTGTCCCAGAGCAGCCCACACCAGGTCTCGGCCCCCAGTGGGGGAGGCAGATGGGGATACCCCCCCCCCAAAATATCCCATCCCCTCCCTGACACCCATGGGCTGCTGTTAATGGGGTTTGTAATGAGGCTAATCCCTCCCAGCACAGCCTCAAAGCTTCTTTTCCTGTATATCGAGGGGGTTTAGCTGCAGGGTTGGAAAACTTAACCAAAATTTTATGAATTAAACCCATTGCCCACCCACCAAGCACTTGAGTTTTACGGGGGTCTGGAAGAGAAGCATCTCAAACCCACGAGGCAAAACCCTCCCTCTCCAGCCCCAGTATCCCCCTCCGGCTTAGCCACAGGGTTTAAAAGGCAAACTCAAGCTCAAAGAGAGGCAAGAAACAAATCTGAAAGCTTAGCACAGCCCACGCTCAGCCCCGTCTGGGACAGCCAATGCCACTGTCCAGGCGTTTGGAGGGGGCCATGGATGGGCACCCAAAGCCACTCACCGCCCCCCGGCACCGAGCTGCTCAGGAGCAGGAGCAGGGCCAGCGCCGCCGGCAGCAGCCGCATCCTCGCCGCCCGCCCCCAGCTCCGCCAGGGCTGTTTTATAGCCAGGCCCCCGCCCCAGGGAGATTTCACAGGCTGGGAAGCGCCGGAGGGGGAGGAAAAAGGGGCCGCCCCACACCTCAACTTCCCTGCCCTCGCTTCCCCCTGCTGCACGTGGCCCGTGCAGCCTCCCCGCCAAAGAAGGTGGAAACTGCTGCGGCCGCCTCTTCAAACTTCCCGTGTTTTTGGCCAAAGGCTGGTGCCCCCCGTGCCTCCCACCCCAAGCATCCCAAGCTCTCGGCATGCCACAGGAAGGGAGGCAAGGGACAGTGACAGAGAGCTGCCGCCTTTATTGGGCCTGCTGGGTCACACCCAAAAGGGACACCCAGCACATGGCTAAGGAATGGGAGAGGATGGAAGCAGGACAGGCATTTTTAAGGGTTTAAAGGCATAAAAAGAAGCTCAGGTGGCAGCATGCTCCCCTCTGAGCTGGGGTAAGGCGACAGCGGGATGGGGAAGGGAGGCAGTTTTGGGCCCAGCACATCTGGCCGCGCCTCAGGTGGCAGCTTCCTCAGCGGGGAGCCTTTTTCTTCCTCCTGCCAAAAGCAGAAGGGGGGAGGAACGTGTGAAGACAGGTTCCCATGGGATGCCCCCGGCCCTGCTGGGAGCCCCTGGTGCTCTGGGGGAAGGGGGAGCTTACAGGTGAGAGAGGTCCTGCAAGAGTTTCTTCACCCAAGGGGTGTCAGGATCCACACAGACCCTCTTCAGGCTCTTTAGCTTAATCCTAGAAAACAGGCAGCCTTTCAGCAACGTCCCTTCCCCTCCTGCAGACAGCTGAGCCTCCCACCCTTCTCACAAAGAAAATGAGCACGAAACTGAAATAATTCAGGGGAGACGGGGGGAGCCAGAGGGCTCGTACCCCCGGGAGCCACTTACACCACCTCGAGGCGCCGGCAGCTGCTCCCCACGGGCCAGACCTCGATGCTGCTGTATTTCTCCGGGGAGATGAAGGCTCGGGTGCTCTTCAGGCAGCGGCAGCTCAGGTTGCCGTTGGCTTCCAGGATTGCTGGAGGGGCACATGGCCAGGGCTCACGCATCCCCCCAAACCCCGCTGCCAACCCCAAAACCGTCTCTGGGCAACGCATCTCCCGCCACGTCCCACCAGGATCACCCACTATAAACCCTGAAAGCCTCACAGCCCCCAGCATCCCCCAAACCCGCCCACGGGGGCAGGCGGAGCCTCACCTGCGTCCCCAAGGTGCTGGGTCGCCAGCAGCACCCCCAGCAGCAGGGCCACCCACACAGCCATGCCGGCCCCAGCCCCGGCCCCGGCAGCATCCCCCTATTTGAGCCGGGAAATAGGAGAAGTGAGGCGGCACGGGCGGCCCCGGGGTCGCGGTGGTTTTGCCCGACCCCGCTCCCTGCTGACGGCGCTCGCTGAGCTTGCAGCGCTGCCGATAAAATGCGGCTTGGGGCTTGGCAGGGGGCCCGGCTTCCTGAAACTGGATCTGCTTTCCCCTTCCTTTCTTTTTCGTTTCCCCCAACTTTATTCTTAGCGCACACAGCCCCACGAGCCCGGAGGTTTTCTGGGGTGCTTTTCTGTCCTGCAGGATCAGGTATTACTCGTTTCTCCTACAACCACGTTGTCCCCCCGCAAGGCACAGCCCAGCAGTGCTCTGGTGACATTTGCTTTTGATTTTTTTACCCCAAAACTCTGCTAAGTGACCTCACGCCCATTCCTGATATATTTCCTTATTGGCCTGGACTGGCTTTTAAAGCCTTACAGCCACCTGTAAATCCCAGCTCCATCACTTGGATGTGGGGCACTTGGGCTGGATTGTCCCATCTCCCTACCAGCAATATTGTGCCCTCAAATCACGACCAAGGGAGACAACAGCTTATGATGGGAAGGACCCCTGACAAGGGGGAATGGCTTCACACTGCCAGAGGGCAGGGTTAGATGGGATACTGGGAAGAAATGGTTCCCTGTGAGGGTGGCGAGGCCCTGGCACGGGCTGCCCAGGGAAGCTGTGGCTGCCCCATCCCTGGAAGTGTCCAAGGGCAGGCTGGTCAAGACTTGGAGCAACCTGGGCTAGTGGAAGGTGTCCCTGCCCATGGCGGGGGGTGGGACTGGATGGGCTTTGAGGTCACTTCTAATCCAAGCTATTTTATGTCATACATTGCTTCAAAGCTAGGAGATCCAGGGAAAATACAACAGGAGGAAAAATCCTGAATTTTATTGGGCTTGAGCTCTCGGGACAGGACACGCCACGCTGTGCCACACAATCCCCAGACACACACACTGTCACTGAGCAGTTCACATGGAAAGAGTCACAAAGTCATTCCTAAAGAAGCAGGAGCAGCCCCTGACAGGGAACGGCTTCGCAGTCCACAGGCAACTAAATAAATGAAGGATTCATATTCACGCTGATCCAGGGACCAAGAGCAGGGGAAAATACCCCCACGAACCCCCCATGGGGCTGGGGCCAGCAGTGAGCCACCCTCCCCACAGCCACTGCCACCAGAGCCGGATGCGGGGCTTTCGGGAAAGGGAGGAAGCGAGGGCAAATTGAGGAGCAGCCAGGTCTGCACACCTGGGCATCATCCGCCAGCCCGCCTCGGGGCTCTGGGCAGCAGCTTCCTTAGCGGGAAACTTATCTTTTCTTCCTGTGAAAAGCAGAAGGAGGAGAAATGTGTGAACGCAGAGAAAAGCGGGTCTGGGAGAGGAAGCTCCTGCCACAGTCGAGGGAAGTCGCTGCCGTTTCCCCGGAGCGGGCATTGCTCGCTGGGATGGCCACAAACCCAGCACAGGCACAACAAAGGAGGAGGGCAGCTCTCCCAGCCTGGCATCAACACACTATTGCACCTGCCATGAGCAAACCCTGCTCCTGCCACTGCTCCCCTCATGTTTTTTCCCCCAAAAGGGGTTGGAAGGCAGCACTGTGGATAAGCCAGGGAGAGCATGACCCACAGATCGGTCGTGTTGGTCTGAACACTGCTTTGCACAGCAAAGAGTTGCTCCTCATCATTTTGGAAGTGGGTCCTTTGGACAGCAGCAGCCCCTCCGAGAGCTCCTGGGCCCATGAGAGCTTCCCAGAACCATGGATGTGCTGGGATGCTGTCCAGGGCCACTGGCGCCAAAGGGGTTTCCATCGAACAACTTACGTGCTGGCAATGCGCTTCAGCAGCTTCTTTACCCAAGGGGCTTCGGGATTCACACACACCTTCCCTGAGGTTCTTAATTTAATTCTGAAATGCAAGCAGAGTTCCTGAGCATTCCTGTCCCCTCCAACGGCAGGGATTCAAGCAGCCAGAGCTGACGAGGAAGACTCAGCTTTTGCTCACAGCGCCCGCGATTGTAGAAAGCTGCCAGAGACAGAGGAAGCCACAACATGGCTGGGAACAAGCAAGATGCAACACATTCCCACATGGAGCAGAAACTTGAAGCCCAGAATATTGTTCAAAGACAACTTTTTCTGGAGCTTTGCAAATGTTTCACGACCGAGCAGCTACAAAAATCTGGGAAGATTGGTTATGGCTCATGCTGCCTCAGTGTCTGAGGAAGTGCTTCCTCCAAGCTGCAAACACCCCCTGCTCTAGCATGAGGAAAGCACGCTCTTCCCCACGGGAAAGATTCCTTTAGGCCCTGAGGAACTGTGTTTCTGCATCTAATGTTTCTCAGCAAGTGAGCTGGTGGCATTTTTGGAAAGGCTTCGTTTCCAGCAAGGCGGCGGAGAAGCGAGATGGTGGCAGCAGCAGAGCCCACAGCACTTACATGATCTCCGTGCGCCTGCAGCTGCTGCCCACAGGCCTTATCTCAATGCTCTCGTATTTCTTGGGACTGATATATTCCGAGGTTGTCTTGGCACACCTACAGCTCAGGTTCCCGTTCACCTCCAGGATGGCTGAGAGAGAGAAAGAAGGTGGCAACTTACAGGCACAGACAGCGCCGTCCGGTAGCCAAAGGAAGTTTCCCTTCCCGTGTTTTCACTGACAGCACTGCAGGGACCACGGTGAGAAGCTGCCACCGGCGCCTCTACCTCAGTTCCCTGTTCCCACACAGCTCCCAAAAGCTGAACCAGACCCCTGCAAAGGATGCTCATGCTTTTTCCGTGGCTACAAGGCAAGCCCATGGCTCAACAGGCAGGAGGATCCCAAGCTCCCCCAGTCCCTCTGGGCGCAGGACGCGGGTGATGCCAGCAAAGCCACCCGGAGCTCACCTGCGTGGGCAGAGCGGGACATCACCAGCAGCAGCAGCAGCAGCCATGGGAGCAGTGGGGCTCCCATCCTCAGGAAAGGCTCAGCCCCGGAGACGCTCTGCGGAACCGGGCGCACAAACACCCCTATTTATTGCGGAGGGTCACGCTCCGACACAGGCACAAAATTCACACCTCAGCAGTCACACCCGGCCGGCAGAGCACGGAGAGAGGTGATGTCATTTCTCAGATGCTCCCCAGAGCCGGCCCAGAAGCTCAATTGCCAATATTATTAATTAAAACCAGCCATTGGGACGGAGTGCAACGTTTGGATTCCCCACACCATCTCCCCCACGCCCTGTTTCTGTTGGGTTTCTACACACATCACCCTTCATTCCCTTGAGCATTTACCCCTCAGCCACAAAAAAAGCCCAGGATAAAAGCAGAGCACAAGCCCCTGACTAAGCAGGGGGGATTTTTTAGTGTACTCAGACATTTACATATTTCTTTCTTGGGGCTATATTTTCCCCACGCTATTTTTGCTGCCTCTCTCATCAGCGAAAATGCTTCACGCCGTGCTGTGGAAAAATAACCACTATCTCTCTGCTCTGTGTTTCCATTCAGATCTTTCAAACTCCATGCTTGGCCGGGTGAGTAACACACCCAGGATGGCCACAGGAGCAGCCCGTGCCCTCCAGTCTTGGTGGGACAGGGGCTTTGCCCTGAATGAAGTCGGCAAAGTCACCAGTCGGGAAGCAAAAGGGGAAGGGGACATGTGGCGAGGCGAGGAGGAAGGAAGAGGGCAAAAGAAAAGAGATGTGGTTATGTGATAATGTTGTAATTTAGAGCTCTCAAATCACATCAGCATTTTATATAGCAACAAAATGGTAAATTAAAAAAAAAAAAAAGGTCTTCCACTTAAACTCAAGGTACGCATCTCTCTTTGAAAATCTCGGTTTTTCCTCTGACATAGGTCCGAAAGCCTTGTGAAGTGCCTGTCCAAGGGACAATTAAGGAGTTTAACTCCCTGTACACCAGGGTCACAGAGAGGCCAGGGATAACTTCCATGAGCTATTCCCACAGTCCTGTGGAAAGAATGAGTGCCTTGCTGTCATGGCAGTGAAAGAGGAGACAGCCTTAAAACTGGTCTGTATTCAAACCTTTCAGAGTTTTCCATTTCCTTGCAGAGAGTTATTAGGAGGAACCTAACCGAGGTTTTGCTGGGTTGTGGCAGGAGTCTCTTGGAAAAAATGGTGGGAAAGGCAGCAATGTATCAGGAGAGACGACTGATCACCTATGCAAACTGCTATGGAGGAATAAAAGACATCTGAAAATCTTTCTGAAGTTCCTGACTTAAAAATGATCCTGCTTTTTAGAGCTGGGAAAAAACAAGAGAAGTGAAAGCAACTTTCCCCAGAGCTGCGCAGTGGAAAAGATGGAGCTGGAGAATTCAGCTGGTGCTCTTCCAGGACTGAGGAATCCAACAGCATTGCTGGCAGTGCTTAATGAAATTAAGAATAAAGAAAGAAGAAAATTATCCCTGGACACATGCAATGGCCAGACCAAGATGAGCCAGATCATGCCCCTGATTTGTGGCCACAGGGCAGGTGTCCACCTCCTGCCTACCCTGGAAAGAAGCGGGAGCTACAGCAGCATCAGCTGGATGGATTTCAAGAGGGTCTGTGAATGGGCTCGGCAGCAGCCACGGTGTTTTGAGGGATGAGTAACATGCAATTGACGAACACTGTGGTGTTTTCTCAGAAGGAAAAGCCACAGTTGTGGCGGCGGCCAATATTTCTGCACAACGAGTGGTAATTTTGCGAAGGGAGAAGCAGGGTGAGGATGTGACCCGTGACTATATTTAAGCTGACTGCTTCCTGGATGCCAGGAATTCAGAAGAGTGGCCCTCACATAGGGACGTGTGGCCTCATCCAGGCCAGCACCAACCAAAACACATACAAAGCACCCTCACAGCTTCTCTGTTTTCTGCAGCAGCTGCCCCTGTACAGGCAAGATTTTGATTTTAGTAATTTTTAAATCTAATTTTTATTGGATTTTTGCAAAATTTTTTCCACCTGCTGAATCCTGCCCATGGTACCTAAATCAGAAACCTCAAAAAAAAGTGGTGCAAATAGCACCTAAAGGCCACATGGAAAACCTTTTCCATGTTTACCAGCACAGGCAGAAACCCAGCCCTGACGTCAATGCCATGGAGATGCCGGCTCTTCAGGGAGGATTCACAAGAGGCTGCATCAGAGACATCTGCAGCAAACAAACCCCTCAGCCTCGCTGAAACCATTGTTTTGAAAGAAAGTGATTTTTCAGCTTACTCCTCCTTTCCCCACAACTCACTCAGGGCTCCTTGCAGGAGAGAAAAAAAAAACCAACCTGTTTTTTGGTTGTTTTTTTTTTTTTAAATTATCCCCCAAAAACCCCAACTGCAGTGCATCTTCACCAGTGTGGTTTGTGGTCCATCACCTGCTTCAAAGATCAAGATGCCTCCTGCTGAAACCCGAGAAACCTGAAACCCACGCATATTTCAGCGTCAACACGAGAGCACCAGAATTAGCCAAAGCCTAACGAAATCAGTCCAAAATTAGGTTGGGTGAACAACACATGGAGCTCACTGTTACTTGCTGTCTTCAAGTGAAGATGCACGACTTGGTGGTGATGCGAGGGGACAAAATCGTGGTTTTGGCTCCTTTTTGGAGACAGCAGAATGGTGTGATGACACTTGTGAGAAACCTGCTCTGGCATCTTTAAAAGTATTTGGCATGCTGAGGGCTAAAGAAGGGAATATGGTAAGAGGGAGCTTCGAAAGGGATCGGATAAGGAAGATGGAGAAAAGCTGGGAGCAAGAACAGGAGAAATTAAAGAAAAATTTTAAGAAACGTAAATCCAGCATTCCTGCCTCCCAAGTCCATCCTGAGCTGTAGGACCTCTGTGAAGCAGCTTTCTGCTGAAGGGACAGCAATAGCAGACTTTGTCATTGCCTGGCCGCAGAACAGGGACAGTTTCTGGGATATCCCAGCCACCCCAGAGATGCAAATGGCAGTGAGCAAGCGCAGGAGAAAACCCCCAGACCGCTGTGCCAGCTTGTCCTTGCCACTAGAAAAGCACCGTGGAGAACACCCCGGCACCGCCTCACTGCTCCTGAGCTCTCAATCCGTTTCTGGTCTGAGTTACTCCGAAACGAACCCAATGCTGAGCAGAGAAGCGGCGTCATTCCTCAACGGCACTTCTGCCTGGCACGGAGGACATGAGGGATGGGACCCAAGGGCTTTCCCAGAAAGTGTCACTGGGGCCGTGCGCCCCGGCTCCCTCCCCACACATTTGCATGTGGGCGCAGGAACCCGTCTAGACGCCGCAGGTGCCGCCGAGCCCGCGGGCGCCGTTGGCCATTTGCATCGGGCCACTGTGTGACAGTGACAGCTCAAGCCCCCGCTGTGGAGCAATGGGATGAGGAGGGAAACCATCATCCTGCGGCAGGAGGGATCCAGCGGACAGCGGCCGAGGGCATTACAAGTGAGCTGTGCCTGTCGACTCGGCCTTGCTGCCCTCGTGTCAACCTGATGTTGTACATATCCCCGCCGGCTGGGAGGAAGGTCTCTGGCTTTGAGCACTTCCTCCTAGGGCTAGTGAAGAAGCACTCCAGGTCCATTCACAAAACCAAAACGTGCTCCTGGAAACTCCTCCAGCTACATCCAGCCCCTGCTTCACAAGCTGGGAAGTTTCTGCTGAACTCAAAGGCTGCGATTGCTGGAGCTGAGTTATTCCTGTTCGGGCAGCACATTCAGGCAAACGCTTGGCAACAGTCCTGGCACCAACCTCTCCAGGAGTGTTATGGCAAAGTCTCCTTCCCTTCCCCTTGGAGTTTGACATCCTGATAAATGCAGCTACAAGTTCGGTTAGAGTCTGATTAAACATTTTCTATTTTTCCAATTATTCGTGGTTTCCACTTTAGTTGAGCCCATAATTAAGTTGTTTCCACATTACTTGCAGAATAACCCATAACTGCTACTTCTGGTAGAGCTTAACCAGTAGAAAATGGGTCAAGGCCATGTTAAGTCAGAAGACAGTAGGTCATCCATGGAAAAACAGTGCCTCTCCTCAACCACATACAAGTGCAAAAACATGCCAGGAATGGACCCAAACTCAACCGTCACACTTGTTTGTGGATACCAAAATGCTGCTAGCAGATGAATTTTCCAGCTTCTTGCATTAATTCTTTGAGAACCTTTCCTTTCTCACGCAAGGTATGAAAACAGTAAGATAGTTTATCCAGACGATAGTCACATCTGGTGTTTGCTAAGTTCTGTTTATGGTACACTGAGAAATGTTTTACCGTGGATGTGATAGAACCTGAACCAATCACCCTAGGAGGTGTGTGAACATTGTCCAATTGCTTTATGGAACTAGACTATATAAAAATGATTGTAAAATTAATAAATAATTCATTCTTTTGCTGGATTTGATGTTGCTACATCTCTCAGTTCCTGGCTCTACAGTGACACTTGTTGACGTCAGAGTTGTTATTTTCATTAATGTCCACTTAATGTTTTGAGGCCCCTCCTCTTCTTGCAAAGTGTCTCCGCACTTTTATTCCCCTCGGGGAAGATGCTCTCCCCACATTTCACCCACAAGCCACCATAGGAGTAGAGTTTTTTGTATTAAGAAAAACCCAAAACCCAAGCCAAGAGCAACTGTTCTCCAGCAGCAAGTAGAAGTGCACATGGTAAGGAGGGGAAATCCACGTCGTCACTGAGAAGGAAGCTGCAATACCAATGAAATGAGCAGCCCTCCCCTTGGAAAGCCCCTTGTCAACTTTTCTCTTGGAACCAGCACCCCTGAATCAGCACTCTGGACATCAGCACCTCACACCCGGAGATGCTCCCAGAAGAGACAGAGAAACTTCAGCCCAACTTCTGCAAAGAATGTAAATCTCAGCAGCTGAAAGAACCGATACTGAAAGAAGTTGTCCTGGGCCAAAATAATCCAGATTGCTCAGATTTGGGGGGTAAAAGAAAGTTAGGTCAAGCACACAAGTCGTGCCCCAGGCTGGGAGGTCACCAAGCTCCATCCTGCCAGGTGGAAACGGGGAGGGAGATGAAAGGGCAACACAGGGAGAGAAGAAAAGCTCCAGGAGACACATGAAAGTGAAACCAAAAGCACAAAGCCATAAAAACCATGAAACCCGCTTTGATCTTTGCTCAGCTTTTATCTCGTCTGTCACTCACAACACACATCCTGAAAACTAGTAAGGCCTAAAGACTCAAAACTGTTGCAGGGCACAGCCTTGGGTTGGATCCAGAATATTCCTGAAGCTGTTTGGGTATCTCCCCTCCTCTCCATACCCCACACTCCCATCTTGTTTGGGGCAGTCAGGAGTGAGCATTTCACCTGGCAGTTCTGGCCACGTGGAGTACAAGGAAGGCACTTGGAAAGATGTTTCCCAGCATAACCTAAGCAGAACAAAATGAGGGACTTTCCTCTTGCCTCCAAGTTTGGGCTGGGGGAACGTGGGCAGCTGGCATTGTGTAGGTGCAAGGTTTAGACTTGCCGTGGCACAAGGAAGCTGTGCAAAAATAAATTTAAAACATATATATATATATATATCTATATATATATATATATCTATATCAAAAAACACCACCTAGCTTCTCATTTTGCAGTGCATGCAGGCTCAGAGCTGGGACCACTAGAGAGCAGCAGACACCACTGCCACGGAGAGCAGACTAGCAAGGAAAACCTGGATCTGCCCAAGCACCCAGATCGCAGGCAGAGGATCACAATCCAAGCTAATTGACTGTACAGAAAAAAAGGAATTAACATCTTTGTAGGTGCTACGCGTGCCTGCTCTCATCACAGAGGGGCTTTTTTTCCCTGAAAGGCAGCTCTTAGAAACATTTCTGAACCACCAGAACTCAGACCTGGGGAAGGACAGAGGAGGCAAGAGCTGAAATCAAAGAAGGGCTTCCTCCTCTCCCAAAACACAGAGGCTGGTGCTCTTTGCTCAATTCCCAGGCAAGAGCAGTAGCAGAACTGGCTTGTCTTGATGTTCTGCAGCAAAGCAGAGTTTAGGGGAGGTTTTTGGGTGGGGAGAGGCACGGAGGCATCCTGGAAATCCGGAAATGCAGGTTAGACCCCACAGACCCTCCAGCAACGGTAAAGGGACCTTGAGGAAGATTGCTGCACAGATCACCCTCGAAGCTCAGGAGGACAGAGAGCTGCCTTCTTTCTCCTGCATGGCTCGGGGACTGGATGAAATCTACATCACTCCCGTTCTCCCAGCGCCAGAGACGTGCTGTTAGCATACCTAGAGTTTTGCCAGAGGCATGAAGACGCAAGCTGATGTGCCATGCCTTCCCAGCATGTGTGCCCTGGCTCTATTCCCAGCTGGAAAGCTGGGAGGTTAAGCAGTCCTAAGCTGAGACAGGAGCCTGAGACCGTTCAGCTGCACACCTGGGAACAGCTGGAAGCTGTTAAGTGTCACACAAGTCCAGAAACACAACGGCTGAGGCTTCCCACTGGGAGCAGCTGGACAAGCAGAGCACAGGCTGCCCACTTCTATCCCTTGAATATGTGATCCCACCCTGTTCATGGCTAAATCCTGGGAGAGCACACCATTGGGATCTCTTTATTGAATCCCAAAGAGGAGCAATGATGGCATCCAAGTTTAGCAGAGCTCAGGGCAAACCTCTTTCCTAATTTCTCCTGGGTTTTGCATCCTGCAAACACACTTACCCCAAGACACTGCTGGATGCTAATTTGCTAAAAGGGAACACGGGTGCCAGCCTGCAGTGCCAGACTTTTGCAGAGAGGAAAGATAAAGGACAGAGAGCCTGTGGAAAGGGGCAGCATTTTCCCCAGGGTTCATGCAAACTTCCTCCCAGGAAGCATCCAGCCCTGGAGACTGGCAGATACAACCAGCCTGTCTGACAGTTATGTCCGAGCCACCCTGAGCCTGGCTTTCCCTGGCTGGTATGACGGGTTATCATTCCAGCTGGAGGGGAGTGATACTGGGAAAGCCACCCCATGGGACTGCAGGGCATTCAGCTGCTCGCCAGAGAACGCAGAGCTTTGCAGGGAGTGTGGATAAAATGCACTTCCATGCCAAACATCTTCAAAAGCTGGGAATTTTAATACTTGGAAAATTACAGCCAATGCAAACCAATGCTTTAAGTCTATCCCACTGCTTCAACACTCATCCAGCCTTCGGCAGCAACTGCAACGGGCCCTCCCCAGTTGAATTCGTCATACTAAAGGAAATGATGTTTATCTGTCCCAAACTCACATGCCTGGGACTGAGAGACCAACAGCAACACGAGTGTGATTCACAGCACATTTCCATCAAGCCCTGCCTCACCCAAAGTGTTTTCTGTGCTGTTGGGTCAGCCTGTGGAAGTGTTTAAAGGTCACGGTGCTAAATGCCATTGAGATATTTTCGCTAGTCCAGCTGTATCAGCCCCAGGATTGTGCCTGCACTGCTCCAGGCAAGGAGAGGAAGGGTACTGCATCCTGCCCTGATGCCATCAGACGTGTGATGATGTGCAGGAGGTCACACAGTCCCCATCCCAGCTCCCACGCAGCTCCAAGGGGGCACACCTGTGTTCCGAGGGGAGGCAGACGTGTTGCCCATCACTGGCCCTGCATCACCTCCGTGCCAGGCTCCTCCTGACACGTCCTCTCAGCCCTGCCCACCTCCCCACCCTCCTCCTCTCCTTCAGACCAGGGCAATCCAGGTGAAGGTGCAAACCCATCACACCTGTGTCAGCTCCCGAGCCATCACAGTCCCACCTCCTCACAGGTAACACCACAGCTATTTGCCCTGCCCAGCTGATATTTCCTGGTGATATTTCCTCAGTTTCTACGCTATTTTCTGAAGTGCTCAAGCTATCAGGGTGTTCACATAAATAGCAGCACACTCACACCTTCCCTCCCCAGCCTCTCCTAAGGTTAGTCACCCTCCTGCCCAACCTCAAGCCCACGTTTCTACCACACCTACAGAAAAAACCTTCTTTTGAGGCAGACGTAACCAGAGCAAGTTCTTGCATTTCAAGGTCACAACAGAGGCCCACTACAGCCACTTGTACATAGAAGCACAGACTGGTTTGTGTGGGAAGGGACTTAAACATCACCCCGTTCCACCATCCCAGGTTGCGCCAAGCCCCGTCCAACCTGGCCTTGGACACTTCCAGGGATGGGGCAGCCACAGCTTCAAGTTACAAGTATTTAAAATGGAAGTAAAAACGCTGTCCTAACCCCAAACTTCTGTTCCGTAGACAGTGTTTCACTGACAAAGACAGGCTGGTTCAAAGATACAATGGCAAAGTTTGCGTGGAAAAAGCAGAATCCTGGCTCTGCTCCTCCCTCCACTCATTCTCTCATTATCCTTCTACTTCCAGCATGACAAGACTGGTCAAGCACACAAAATCTTACACGTCTCCCCAGAAAGAACAAACCAGAAGAAACAAGACACAAGAAACACAAAAGGCTGTTGCTACAGGTTCACAACAGGCTAACAGCTGCTCTCCACATTCCAACTTCATTAGAGAAAACAAACTCTTCCCTTAAGACCATCTTTTCAACCATTTAGAAAACTGCTGTTGGCACAGAACTCTAACAAAGAGTAAATTTCAACTCAACTGCTTCCCTGACAAGTTGCACTGACACCAACCAGCCTGTGCTCTTCAAAGTACTGCCTGACAACACCTGGCCAAGAGAAACACTGTGCAAACAGAGACTTCTACTTGCCCCTGAAACAAGGTGAGGCCAAGGCATATTTCAGTGAATAAACAAGTTCCTGTTGCAATTCAATAGGAGCCACCAGAATAAACTACAGTGCAACAACAAGAAAAACTGTTTGTACTTACATATGGAAGTGTGACTGCTATCAGTAGCTGCGAGAGGAGCAGTGAAGCAAGAGCCCTGTCACCTCTGGAGCCAGACTGTACTTCCCAGGCCTCTCTACTGAGAAAGGTGGTCCCTGGGTCTCCCAGAAGGAGCAGGAAGCTCGCTGCAAGGGCAGCCTCTGCACCTGGGCTCAGCTGGGAACTGCCATCCTGCCCAATTCCTTGCAAAGCATTCCCACCTGAGGAGGTGAGCCAGAGGGGAAGCGCCTTTCCCTGCCTTCCTCAGCAGGCGGTGATGGGCAGCAGGTGGAAATGAGTTGAGCTAATGAGAAGAAAACGAGTTACTGATATTTTACCCTCTGAGTCCTTTCCTAGAGGCTTCTGCCATCCCTTCTCAAATGTTTCAGTAAAATCACTAAATCACTGCCACTTTCAGAGGCATAGGAGTACCCTTTCATTTATGCCCTGCTGCTCTCTCCCCTCTCTGTAGCAAAGCTTTTTAGCACATGCCAATCCCTCAAGTCAGAAAGTAGTTTAACATTAAATGCGTGCCCAAGGAGCCAAAAACCCCAGGATTAACAGGCTCTCCTCTTTCCTTTAATTCTGCTTACACACTTTCAGTGACCCATTTTATGCAGCCCTGAGGGCTGAAGGGGCTCTGCAGCCAGACTTCTCTGAGTTGTTCATATTTCCACACAGATGCAGCTCTGAGCTTGTTTTTCCTTAACCATGATAAAGAGGATGCACACTGCAGAAGAGGTGGTTTCTCACTATTCCAGCTGCTTTGTGGCAGGTTACATGGGACAGAGGCAGCCAGAAGCAGAGTTCAGAAAAGTCATTAAAACCATCAGTAGGCCTTTGAAAAATATTCAAACTGCCTTTATTCACGCCTCAAGAAAGCGGTAGCAGGTTCTTGCTAGGAAAAGCCCTCCCACAGGATTAGTCCCATTCACAGTCCCCGTCTCCATCGGGGGGCTGCCAGGCCTGGGCCACATCTTCATGCACAGTGCAATAAATACCCCAGATAAACACAATGCTTTGGTTTAAAAGAAATCCCCTGACAAGCTGCACGTAGAGGCTTGTCAAGCCTCCAGCACCCTGCAGGCAGTACTTGAAAACCTCTGTCCCGGATGATTTATCTGTCAGGGAGGTTCCTTTTCCCCAGAAGGGCATGGAAATGGTATCATGAGGTTCAAATAAGCTATCACACTCAGGTACCTTTCCAAATGTGTTTGGAATAGTTTATTTTCAGGCCTTTAATGACAAAATCTTATACCCAAAGAATCTGACTTTCTTTCTCTGGCTTTGGTAAGGCATAGGAAATGGCTTCTCCTAAACCCCCATTCCCTGGAAATTATGCTCCAGCCTAGATCCTCCTGCCTGCACGTACAACCAGCACTGCCAGTCAGCTCTAAAAATGCTTGTGACTAGAGATAAAATGCTCCAGCAGAGATTCTCCATCTCACACTTGGTGATCTTTCCTTCTATCTGTCTGCTCAAAACTTTCTGTTAAGACACAAGGTCTGGCCAATTACTCCTGGCTCAATCTACAACAGGGTATTTCCACTTCTGAAATGGAAATCAAGAGACTGGCCCAGGCTCCAAAGTGCAGATTTGAATTTCAGACTTCCTGAAGTTCAGGAGCATTCTGACTTCATTTTCATTTAGCCCACAGGAAGGCAGGACAACTTTGCTTGCTTGTTTCCAAAAACCTGTTACTAAACAGAAGAACTTGTTCAAGCTAACATTTGCAAAACCCAGGTGTTGATTAGGTACTTTATACCCGAAATCTTCCCTTTGGGATAACCCTAAAATGTACAAGACCTGAGTTTTGGAGCTCATAAATCTCTTCAGAAAGTAGACGCAGATGGAGGTGTGCAGCGACTGGAAAAATCACCCTCTCTGCACGTATGAGGAAAAATGCGGCTCCTATCTGGCAATCCAAATAACCTCCCTACACCCCTTCTGCTGGGAACTTGATGAGTCCTACTTGAGCAGTACTTTTCAAGGAATTCCATACCTGTACGCACCTTGTTGAAGGAGCAATCCCTGCTCCAACAGCAAACCGTACAATTGGACCCCAGTCCAGGTTATTGGTGGAGGTGACAGATGACCTGCCAGCCTGGATGAAGCGCTTCCAGGATCCCACAAGGTGGACTGGCACCTGAAGCACAGACTGGATGTGGTCCAGACTGAAGATTTATCGTGGATGTGTTGAAAGGTCCGTGGCAAAAGCCAGCCTGTGTAGCTCCCTGCTTCAACTTTTCCAGAAAAAGTGACTCCTGGTATCCCTGAGTGAGACAACAACACAAGGACTAATCCGGCCCTTTCACTGTTCTGTAGCCAAGGTGACAGCACAAGACTCAGCCTGACAAATGACCAGGCCCAATGTGGCAGGCAGATGTGAGGGGTTTTCCAAGCTGGTGGGAAAGCAGCTTTACTGAGCCGGGTAAATTTCCCACAGCACAGACACACTTCTCCAAACACAGCCTCTTGAGGCTGGGTTTGAGGCAGGGACAAGAGGAAGGACACAAAAGTGTGTGCTGATGTCAGCCACTTGAAAAAGGACTTTGATCTCCAGGGCTGACAACCCAGCACCTCGGAGGAGCAAGACATTTCACAAAGCATTTTATTTGCCTTTTATGTAACAAGGCACACAGGGCATCAGTTGAGGGGTGACAGAGCACTGTCACCTACTATTGCTTATTAAAATAAGTTATTCCCTGCTCCTATCTCGAGAAGTGATGCCAAAAGATATAAACTGATCCCAGAGCAGCAATATCGAGCGATGGCCAGTGCAGACTGAAATGCCCCACACGCTGCAGCATCTGAAAGATGGGCCTGGAAGGATCTAAAGGAAGACTAACATAAAAGCTTTGACCCTCGTGAAGCAGAAAATGATTTATGACCAGAGCCAGCAGGGCTTTAATCCTCTGAGGATGCAAAGCTATACAGGAAGAGTGCAGTCCTGTTACTCCAGGTGGACCTTTTGTTCAAGGATGAATCCCAAGGGCATGCCAAAGGCAAGGCTTCCATGGCAACTGCGGGCAAAGCCCATTAAACAGAGTAGGAGTGTTAGTGAAGTCTCCATTGCACAGTCTCTCTCCAACAAGTGTGGCAGTACTGAAAATTTCCAGATAAACACCATTAAAATGTACATCAATACAGCGTAAATGGGACTTTATTTAACAGTCAAGCAAGCCTTCAGCTGCTTCCCACAGAAATCCAAAGCCATCCCCATCTTTTATATTGAGAATTACACACTAGTTACAGCTGCAACAGCTGTCCAGCACTCAGCTAACTATGGAAGAGCACTCGACATGCTGTATCACTGACTGTACCTTCCTCATTGCCTGGAATGATAAAGTGCACAGGTTTTTCCCACTGGCGCAGAAATCCATGTTTTCACAGGCACTAGGAGCCACGCAGTGTCCCTGCACATGGATCAGAGGAGAACACATAATCAGCTTCTTGGTGTTAAAGAAGACACCTTGAGAACTAACAGGGAATCAGACAGCGCAAGAGCGAATCCCCAACTCGGGCTTGTAAGAATACTCCAACAGCTATTCCAGCGGCAGTGGGAGGCTGTGGAGGTAACCAATCCGAGCGCACATCCTGAGAACAGAATAAACCCAAGTTCTTTCAAAGGAGCCATGTTTTATTTCTCAACTGATACACACAGCTCACGCTGCATTTACAGCACTGACCGTGTGCCTTTTCCCCATTGTCCAGGCAGGATAAAGGTGGCAGGATTCCATTTAATGGAACAATAAAAGCTTAGGAAAGCACAAGGCACCACACAGATAACCTGTGGGTGCACTGTGCCAGTATCTTGGGCAAAGAGCTGGCACAGACACCACACCCAGCTTCGGATCATCTGTGGCACAAACCCTCAAACCACCGGCCTTGGCTTCTGTCATCCTGCCAGGACAAAGCCAGGGATCACCCCAATCCTTTTGCTCCCTACCGGAGTTAATAATTGAGCTCTGGATGCCAAAGGCTTCCTAAATCCCTGACTCAGCCACTGTACATGACAAGACCGCTATTTAGACCGCACACATGTTTTCCAAAGTTCCTTGGAGGCTCAGGATTATAAACTGCACTCTGACCTTTGAAACATTTGACCCACAGCCACACAAAATCCTTGCAGAACAAGCCTACAGGCCCTTGCAAAGCCAACAGTCTGCAAACCCTGCTTCCCCACGGGCCCTCACACCTCCCACCTTTCCACAACAGCTCTGCCATTCCCTGGTTCAAGCTGATTTATCCTTGACAACCAAGCACTACAGCAAGGAGCTATTCCTGGCTTTGTTCTACCGAGGGGGAACAAAAGAAGCAATAGACTCAGGAATAAACAGAAGGTCAAGGAGGAAGTGTGTGACAGAGGAAGGAATTGCCTTTGCCGTTCTGGGCCCAGGACAAAATTTCCCTAGACCACAGGCTACTCTTATCCTTAACTTCACTGGGTGGAAACAAAGCCAGTGCCGAGTGCTCTGGAAATCCCATCACAAACGTTTCCTCCATTTAGATGTTTAACAGTGTTCACATCTCCAAAAAAGAACCTACTTGCCATGGCCAAAAAAACCCCCACCAGCACTCTTTGAAGGAGAAATTAAATGCTTCATTAATTCCAAAATGGTTGAGATTGCAAATCAGAACCAGAACGTACAGGTCTAGAGGCAAGAACACTAATAATTCATGAGCAAAATGCCATGTTTATGCAACACTGAGGATGAGATTTTAATTGCTTATTACTCTAATTGATTTCATTCAGTTGTTATGGCAACTTTCTGCTTTCAGGAGATGTACTACACCAGCCACAGGCTTACACCATGAAGCACAGCCATGTGACACCCCACAGCTGCAACATATATTTTAAGATAAATAATACTATATATGTGCCAAGTGTTTACTGATCCACATTATGCTGAGCTTCCAAGCTCTGGCAGCCAAGTGGGATCACAAGAATAACTCATTCACCTGTTACTCCAAGCATAGAAATGGCCTGAGACTGTTCAGTTCTACTCTCTCCTTTACAGTACGGTGCTCTAAGTGCACAGAGTGCTCTAAGCTCTGACAGGAACATCCTTCTTATTCCATCAGAAAAAAAGGGGGAGCTGTTAAAGACCAGGGTCTGAACACACTGACTGATTGATTCTGAACGATTTATTGCTGCGTTGTCACTTGTCATATGTCATCAAGTGGTGGGGAAGTCAAGTTTCCTGTTTAAAAGGCCATTATTATAATTATTTAATTATGGAATGACAACTCACCAGGAACAGAAGCGCTTCCACTACAGATCCCCTATGGCCCAGTCCAGCCACGGGAGAGCATGAAGATGATATATCAAGATCCTCTCAGAAACCTGTGTGAACTTTCAGCGCTACGCTTCCAACAGGTTCAGCAGCACAGGGAGTAACATCCCAGAAAATGGACACAGCTAGGAGTTGTTTCAGGGGATGGCTTCCCCACAAAATTATTCCCTTTCAGCCCCCTCAGCCCTCACCCAAACCAGTCTTACTGACAGAGCAGTTATGAAAATGAGCATGCATTTAAACTCCCGAGACCGCACGCCTTCCAAGTTCCACCACGTGGTACAGGCAAGCCCCAAACAGCACTTAAAAGCCATGCACATTTCTGCTATTACAAACAAGCCAACCACCAAAATCTCCATTCTTTGGGGGAGACAGGCAAACCTCCTCAGGGGAATCTGCAGCTATCCAACCTGGCAAAATCAAAGTTGAGCCACATCATTCCAACCACAGAAGTGAACCCTACAACACTCTCCCAAGCAGATTTATTTCCGTGGGACGAACTTTAAAGGGGCTGAGTGGCACACCTCAAGCCTCATTATGTCTCCCAGGCTGTGCAAGCTCAGGACACGGCCCATGGCTTCCCACCTTCCCCTGAGCCCACCTAGGCAGTGCACGCTTCAGCCGACTCCGGAGCCAGGTGGGTGCTGCACTGCGGCAGCCAAGTGGGCACCTTTGAAGTGGAAGCTGAAGGTGTGTTGTGTGTTCAAAGCACTGGCAGCAGACAGCAAGCAGCCTCTGCTCTGCCAGCTCTGAGCCAGGCCCTGGCAGGAGGAGCAGCCCAGTCCATCGTGGGCTCCCAGTGGTACGTGTGAGTTACCAGCCGGAAGGGATTTGCACGCAGCACACCTGAGCTCAAGTGTGCCTTTGCTGAGTTCCTGCAGGTGCAGACACATCCCGAGACCAGGTTTCACTAGGAAGAACAGCAGCAAGGACAATTCCTGCAGAACCCAGATGAATCCAGCTGGAATGACCCTTAACCCCTAACAGGAGCTCTTGATGTGCAAACGTGCCAACCACAACGCTCACAGTAAGCACAGGATGCCTCACCCCAGCTTCTAAAACTGGCAGGAGCAAAGCTGAGGTGAGATTTCCACCCACTACTGTGCAGCCTCTCCTTGCCACAACTCCTGGGAAAGCTGGAACCCAGCTGTGGGATCATCCACCCTGCACGGCCTAAAAAAAAGGAAGCCAGAAGCTTCAAGGAACTGACCGCCACTCACAGCAGGTAACAAATACAGCACTTGGTTTATTTTTGTTCTCAACTGAAACAAGACTCAGTAGGTTCCTTACCCAAGGACTCCTGAAGTGAGCAGAGACTTGCAGCAAGAAGTCTTCAGAGGTACAGTATTTGTATCAGACAGAGTACTCAATAAATTACTATCTACATGCCACAGACCTACAAAAAGTTACATACAATGTAAAAAAATACAGTATTTTCTGCTCGTTTTTTTGTTTTAAATTTTTTTTCTGTACATTTTTTTTAATTTACATTTTCATATACACTTTTTGTAAACTTTTTTGTTTTTAGAAAACTGAAATCACATAACAGTTATGGACTTACAGCATCACTCTTACCTTCCTAAACCAACGCTTTCACCTACGAAACAGCTTTTAGCTTGTTTGCTCCTTCATTTCTACTTTGGCACCACCGCACCTCACACCGTTACTCTGAGCTAGTTTAGTCTGCTTTAGCCGTGTCCTCACCAGGGAGAAACACAATTAGACTGGAATTTGTGCTTTGATAACAAAGTTCAGAAGAAAAACCATTACAGTAACTACTTCACCATCACATTTACCTGACATTTTACTGCATAATTTCAACTTCTCCTGCACTAACTGCTTTACATCAGCATGCAAACAAGTCTGATTATGACTCAATAACATGAATATACTGAAAAACAACTACAAGGTTTAAATATTCAAAGGAATGTAGACTTAGCAAGGTTTACCATGTTAAGAAGTCTAAGCTAATAGCATGGATTGACATGTTAGGATTTGAAACACACTGAAGTATACATATGTGAATATGCAAATTTCAGTGTAAAAACATCTGTACTAAAGAAAACATGGAATTACTCCTGGCCACACAAATTATACTATCTCAAAGAGAAAAAACTATATTGACTAGAAACCTCCTGCTTACCACACATACTCCTGGTGTGAAATAGGGATCCCTGAAGTTTATAAAAGCCAAGCTTCAAAAATTGCTACTTGGAGTACACAACTCAAGACCCTGCTGAAAAGGAAAAGCAGTTTCAGTGTTCGGCCCATTGGATAGTAAATCATTCCAGCCTGGCACTACGTACACATGCCGTTCCACGTAACCTACTTGAGCCCTTTGGATCTAATCCCAAAATACTAAGGAGTGGAGGTGCCCTCAAGAGGGACTGCAGTCCAATCTCCTGCTCAAAGCAGGGTCAACACTGAAATCAAGCCAAGCCTGGGGTTCTGTCACACTGAATCCTCAGAACATCCCAGGACAACAACTGCACAGCCCCTCTTGGGCCTCTTCCTTGCTTGACTGACCCCATGGAGCAAATTTCTTCCATTAACCAAGAGCTTCCTGTTTTAATCTCAGGAAAGCTTCTCACTCTTGCTCCATGCTTCTCAGGTAAGACCCTGAAATCAACTCAGGTGTTGAGCTGCTGAGGGTTTTGGACCACCAGGTACAGAACTACATTCATGGCTGTTGACAAAAGAACTGTACAACAACTTTTTTTTTGCTGATCTAGGGACCTGAAAGAATGGGGTTTTTTTAATTTAAAATTACAATAACAAAAAAAACCAAGGCAGGCATTCAAAGCATTGATATACCACAGCAAATTTTGCCTTAATACAGTTTACAGATTACCACCTCATTTATTATTGCCAAAAGACTCTATGGTGCATTCAAAGCTTCAACCTAATACAATCCAGACTCAGTGCTAAAACCGACAGCTGAGAGTTTGCCACTTGGGCTTAGGTTTGAGTTCAAAGAAGAAGGTGCCTTCCAGATCACTCGGAGGAGAACTGCTAAGGCTTTCTTCCCCGCTGCTCATGTCTTCACAGGAGTCTTCACTAGAAGGAACAGTGGGAAAGGTAATTTTAACAAAGCACAACCCCTTCAAAGCGGCAAAGTACTCCTCAGTCCTGGGGTTTCTTGCACACTTTTCTGTTCCTAGTAGCAACATCCCACATCTAAATGCTCCTCGGCTTAAAGCTCCTCAAGGCTCCTAAAGCTGAAATCCTAACAAGGCACAATCTTCCTGATGCCAACAACATCCTACCGATCAAGAAGCCAGTGTTCCAGACACCAAGCATGAATTCCTTCAGGAGACTGAAAACCTTTGCAAGCCTTCCTGCCTTAAAACCAACAGTGCCTCCCCCCCACCCTGCCAAGTACTTCTGAACATCACAACGACAGTTCCCCCCTCTTTCCACGTGCTTAAGACGTATTCCAAGCCCATCAATATTCTCTGAGCTAGCACTTTTCCCCCCAAGTGGCAGTGATTAAGCCATAGTTAGATGGAGTTGCCATGACCACTACAGGAAAAGGAGAATTCCCAACAAATTAAGCAGGTAAGTGTTACCAACCTCTCGCTTCCACTGAAACATCCACCCTCTGGGATTGTTGGCAACTCGGGAACACTGTAGTAACTGTTTTGTAGGTTTTGGGCTGTACGCCTCGAAACAATCCAAACAAGTTTTTTGTGATCAGGCTTGCAGCATTCAGGAGAAGAATAATCTGCCAGGCATTTAGAGACCAGTTCCCTCCAGTAAAGCAGGTCACTATCACTTATCTGAAAGGAAAAAAAACCCCACAAGTTATTTAGTCGGTCACACAAACAGGCTCTAAGGATAACTCCTCCCTCCATTTTACCTTCTTGGAAAAGACCTGGAAAAAACATCTGTCAAGACAGGAGTCATAACTGTGATACCTTTGTCAAAGTTGCTTTTGAAGGTGAACTACCAACTCCTACACAGCTCCCAGACAAGTCCCTGTTCAAGGTGGAGTTAGGTTGACAGTTTGCCTGTCAGTCCTTGTTAACATTTGCATTATCACTTCCAAAGGAGAAATGAAACAAAGGTTATTCCATTTTAAAATGGAATGAAAACTTGTTAAAATTCCATTTTCAAATGAAAGCAAAATTTTTTAAACTACTTTAACATTAAGAAAAAAAAATTTAAACCACCATTTTAAAATCTAATAATATTGTACTTTAAGGAACTACTCCCATTCCTTAAGAAACTGAGATTGTTCAATCTGACTGTAAGAGTGAAAAGCAGCTTCTAGGCCATCAACAGAGGCAGCATGCAGCTACAGGCCATGAATCCTATTTTAGTTCATAGGATATCCTGAGCTGGAAAGGACCCACGAGCATCATGGAGTTCAACTCCTGGCCCTGCACAGGACAATACCAACAATCCCATCCTGTGTCCGAGGGCTTTGTCCAAATGCTCCTTGAGCTGTGTCATGCTCGGTGCTGTGCCCATTCCCTGGGGAGCCTGTTCAGTGCCTGACCTCCATCTGGGGGAAGAACCTTTTCCTGATATCCAGCCTAACCCTCCCCTGACACAGCTCCAGCCGTTCCCTCAGGTCCAATTATTCAGGCAAAAGGAATAACCAGCCCAGCAGTCACAGAACAGACTGGAAGTTTCTCCAGAACACACAGCCAGAGCAGTACAAGTTCAATCAGCTGCCTGTTTAAGCATGCATTGTATACACACTGTGTCAGCAGTTCCTCTGATTTTATACATTTAAGCTTGTTTTTTAATTGTTTCTTTCAGCTGATGCCAAACAGAACCTGTAAGGACACATTTGGGGACCCATTTAAGGGGTTCCCTAAATGTAACATCACCCATCATTAACAGTTTCAGTCCAAACAACTGGAAAACCAATCCATTGAGAATAGTCACCTTTGAATGCTTTTGAACACGCAGAAGGATCTCCAATAGCTCAACAGATTTGAGCGTCTGAACTTCCAGAGTGAGAAGGCACAAGGCCAGGACAGATGGCTAAAAGGGCAAGAGAACAGCACTCAGCACTACAGCAACCACAAATCTACTCAGAAGCTACAAACAACTGCTTCTACTCACTTTTGCTTTAGAGAAGACTAGACGGCAGTTGCAAGCTTTTAGCTGTGCTTCCAACTTGTCCAGATTCAATACTTCTTTCCTGTGAGACACGCAAGGCAAGAAGGCTCTGGATCAACAAGCTTTCCCTCGCCAGGAAGCAAAAACTAAGGAGCTGCCTCCTCTACAGCCAAGGCTGCAATCATTTAAGAGGGCATTAAAAAGGGCTCAGCAAACACCACCAACTCACCTTTCTGAGGTATGACAGAGTACAATAGTATGGTACAAGTGCAAGAAGGTTAAGGCAGTAGTAGCTTTAAATTCAAAGTGCAACTTTTCTGAAATTATCTTTTCCATCCGTTTCAGGTCGGACACAGTGCATTTACATTGGCTGATCCGGATGATCTCGTGAGCAGATGGGATATTGCATTCCTCCTCCACGACACGGGCGGCCAGCTGGATGCAGCAAACTCCAATGCAAGACAAATGCTTCGGTTTCACCTAAAAACCACAGCAAGCACCATGAACACCTCCCCCCCATCAACACTGTGCTTAAACAGCAACTGTGTTTGAAATACCCACAGTTCAACAGCCAAAGACTTGCTGATCTCCACTAAACCTGGTGGCAGCCAGCTCCGACACCTCCCCCAGCGATAATCAGTTCCATCACCTCAGCTGGAGCAAAACCCAGCTGGTAGAGCCCAGAAGGCAGCACCGATCTGGGTGCTTCCTCTGCTGGGGCTGAGGAAGTGAAGTTCAACAGCTGAGCAGCCGCTCCTCAGGTTGTTCCCCACCACTACACAAATCAAGCGCGGTGGGAACTGCAATTCCCTCCTCCTCCAAGCGGCAGTGCTCACCCACCCTCGCTTACAGCCCACACAAATCCAGTCTGAGCCTGTTCCAGGCAGCCCCATCCCTCCACAGCTTGTTCCTGCCCCTGTTCTTCTCTCCCATCTTCTACCGTAACATTTTGTGCCACTTCAAGGCCAGCCAGACCAGAGAACTGATGCAACTTCGTTTTTTCTGCTCATCTAATAACGAGGAACTGGTTTAGGTCCAAGCTTCCTGCCTTAAAGCAGCACAAACACGATAGAAACAATCAGAAAATGATCACTTGGTATCGGTCCCAAGGCTAAGTTAACCTTTAGCACAGTACCCAGAGACAGTCTGTAACACTAATTGGTTTGTTTTCCTTAATTCCTCCTTTCTTAGACATCTACATGGCGATGGTTGCAGATTTATTAGAGGAAACAAATCAAGCTGCTACTTGTCTTTAGAGGTAAAAGGAATTACAGTCAACTCCAGGTTCACAAAGGAGACCCCAGAGCTGGTGCTGAAGGCAAAGAATGAACAACAGCCACACTTATACCTTCATAAGAGCCAAGAATCTGTCCAGAATGTTGACAGCCAAAACAAACGTTTCAGTTGCAAATCCAAAGAAGTTGGTCAGACTCCAAAGATCTTCCACCTTGGCATTCCTTTGTCTTGGACACAGAGTGTTTTCATTCTACAGCAAGAGAGGCAAAGTCAGAATTATTCTGTGGCAGTGGCAATCACCGTGACGCTCTCCCTAAATCATCTTTTATTTAGACGAAACAGAAGCAATTTTTTTTTCCTTAAATACTTAATTCCGCTTAACTTAAAAAGAAAATAAACTTACACACTTAGGACTCAAATCACACCCACGGTTCAGAGATTACAGCCGGGTCCTGAGTCTCACTGCTGCAATAGCCAGCACAACCGCATTTCCAACTCTCCACTTGCTTATTTTAAGACACATTTAAGACTTAATTTAAGTTACCAAGTGCACGCACAGTGACTCCTGACTTTAGAGATGACCACACAGCTCTCTGCCGTGCATGTCAATATTTAAGCAACAACAGTGCTGCTTTCACAACAAACAAGCAGACTCATCTCAGGGATTTTTTTTTTTTTGTTAAACATTAAGGCCCTTCCCAAAGAACTCAGAAGCACACGAAAGAACATAATAAACCCGCCCCCAACTCAGTAAGGAACTTTGGTCGTTAACGTGAAGATGTTTATGGTCAATTTACATTTTGCTGCTCAGCACTGGGCGATTCTGGGTTCATTTCCCCAGACATCGCCAATGAAAAGCTGGTGGTTCCCCTGTTTGTTACGTGCCTGCTTGACTTCCCACCTCCCCTGCAGCGGCAGGAAGCTCGCCCGACGAAAACACACAACCTCTTGCTTCTGTGCTCACTCTAAATTTAAACAACAAATACTAAACGCCTAAGTATTTTGCTTGCCCTGCAGGTCGCAGCGCTTGGATAACGTAACGCTAATACCTACAGATGAAGACAGAATCAAAACAAAAGACAAGCGATACATACAGAGAAAAGAATTAACTTTTCGCAGTTAACGCACGTCCCCTATTAGTCACAATTTTCTCTGAATTTTCTTTCTGCTCTAAGGAGCCCCCCGACGCCCTCACCCACCTCGGCGGCGCCCTCGATGAGGCTGAGCCCCTTCTCGCGGGGCTGGAACCGCCCCTCCAGCTCCAGATGGAGGTTCAGCTGCTTGAAAAGCCACAGCGCCTCGCTGCTCATCTTCCCTTTCCTCCGCCTCCTTCCCCCCCGCAGCAGGGAAACAAAAGGGCCCCGCAAGCCGGGGGCGAGGGGACACCGGGCTCCCCCCGCGGCCCTCAGCGCTCGGAGAGGGGGAGGCGAGCCCGACTCCCGTCACCGCGCGGACGGGGGTGGGCTCGGCCGCTGACCCCGCATCCAGGCAGGGCGGCCTGGACCCCCGCGGGGAGTCACGGCAGCATCAGAGCACCATCGCCGGCCGCTCCCGCCTCCGCCCCGGCCCCTGCTCCTCTCCAAGATGGCGGCGGCGCGTCCCCGCCCACGGCTTTTGTTGCCACACGCGGAGCGATCCCCGCCGGTGAGGCGGCACACGGAAGCCAAATAGTCCACCCCCACCCCCGCTGCCCGACGGTGCCCCGAGTCGTCCCCGAGGTCCGCGCAGGGCGCGGCCGGCCCGCAGAGCTCCAGCTCAGTGGGGAGCGGGGCGGTACCGCGCTGCTGCGGCGGGACGGCGAGGCCGCGCGGAGGGAGACGGCGAGGGACGCATCACGCCTTTAAAGGGACGCCAGCGGCGCCTCACCCGTTTTGAAAAGACCGCCCAAACCCTCCCGCGCCCGGATTGGCCCGCGCTTCCCGGCCGCTGATTGGTCGCCGGCGGCGCTCGCCCCGCCCCTTCCCCGCCTCGCGGGGGGCGTGTTGTTTACCGGTGGCGATTGGCCGCCGACCGCGGCCGGGTCTGTCCTGATTGGCCAGAGGAGTTCTGCCTCCGCCCCGCCCACTGCTCCGGGCCTTGGCAACCGTGACGAGCCCGCGCGCGCGCGCCCTGAGGCGATGGGGGGATGGGGCGGGGGGGCAAGGCGGACACCCTGAGTCCCACAGCGCTCCCGTGTCCCCGCACCGCCTGTCCCACAGCGCTCCCGTGTCCCGACACCCTCGTCTCACAGCTCACCCGTGTCCCGATGCCCTCGTTCCACAGCGTTGCAGAGTCCCAGCACCCCGCCCCACAGCACTCGCGTGTCCCCACAACCCCCGTCCCCCAGTGTTCCCGAGTCCCCACTCGCCCGTCCCACGGCGCTCCCGTGTCCCGATACAGGATAAAGATGAACGCTGACCTGACTGGAGCAGCCTGAAGATGCTCAGCCCCCGCGGGTCAAACTTTCCGTGTACCTCTGTGGGACCCTCCTCATGCTGTTCCCTGAGGGTTCCAAACACCCGTCTGGATTTAAAACCCCTCCGTGTCCTGCATCAGACCGAGAGATTTCTGTGCAGCCTGGTGTTGCAGGGGTTTTGGGATGTGCCCTTCCAAGCTTCCCTTCCCATGGAATGAATCCAAGGCCCAATGTGTCAGTAAGGAGGTGGTGGATCAAGCCCTTAAGTCAAAGGCTGCATCAAAGGGCTTCTCACCTTCATGGAGTGCTCAGGACCAGATAAAACAAAATAAATCATCGTCTGGAGAATTTATGGGGCTGTTCCCACGTGCTCGTGGACAAACACAAAGGGATAAATGTGCTGGGACAAACCCAAACTGAAGCGATCAGATGTGTGTACACACCGGAGACAAAAGTCTGGGGAGGCAACTCCGGCAGATTAGCACAGGGTTTGATCTGGTGAGGTTCTGCAGCTCCAACAAACAGAAAACGTTTATGAAATGTCGCAGGCTGGGAAAGCAAATCCGCCTTCTCCACCGAGCCATCATCAGTGCTGAGCTCTGCCAAGCTCTATTTCGAGGCACAGTCCCTGTCTGCAATGCCAGTGATGACGGCCAACACTTTGCTCAAGTTTATTTTGATGCCAAGGCCTCCGAGATTGCTGTAAACGTGCATGACTTTTCCTCAGGGTATTCCTGATGTGGGCCAGAGTTCCTGTAGGTACCATCAGATATACCTGAGCATCCCTCCCACCACACGGCAAACAAACTGGCACGTTGACTGATTTTTGGGGAGGATAAAAGCTGGTTTAGAAGTGGATCTGCTCCAGTTTGAAGAATTGCTGTTAATAGAACCAACTTCAAACCAGCTCCGTGCAGTGACATCATTCAGGTAATGTTTACTGGATGAGCCTCTCAGCTCCAGTCTCTGGTATTCAAATCCCCTTAGCAGTTGATCCCATCTTTTCTTCCTCGCATTCTGACGTGTATCTTGTCATCACAGAGATGGAGTACGGATGTTCTTCCTCCTCCAGCTGCTGTAGGAAAGCACACAGTGGAACACATGTTCCAGTTTACCTAAAAGGACAAAAAAGACTCATATTAGCACAGAGCACAACAGCTCCAAAAGTATCAATTCGGATACCTGCTTGAACACATACATTCCTTTCCCTTTACTAATTTAAACCTAATAGAACACTCTGAAAAATTATCCTTCATATCTCATGTAGCCTGAGGGGGGGAAAATCTCTTATCAGAGTGTGGCTCATTTCCCAGGTTAGGAGAGAGGGATGCCTGCCCCATCTTTGTTCCTCAATATTAACTCACTTGTTGAAAATAGCTCAGTAGGATCAAGGAAAAAAACCCCACCAAACCTCAAGGATCCTTAATATAGGTGATGGACCACAGCTTTGGGATTAAAAACAGGGAAAATGAGTCTGCTCCCTGTGCTGTCTGGACCTGGCAGAACAATGGAGTGTTGTGGGCAAAAGAGGAGTCATGGTGAGGTCAGGGAACAAAATCTGTTGTTGTTTTCTATTTTTTTCCCTTATGCAAGGAATAATTTTCTTTCAATGTGGCATTTATTTGGGATTCGGGGAAGTGTGAATGTGGGGGGAGAATGAGAAGCGTTTCCAACATTCTGAGGAAACACAGTTTATCTCTTCTCTAACATGCTGTGCTTTACAGAGCAGCAATTCCTTCCTGACATTCTTTGGGAACCCAAAGATGCACGTCGTACTAAAGAGGGATTATTTTAACCAGCCTTGCTAAACTACCTTCCAATATGGCCTGGCAAAACTTGTCCAGGCATGCCTGCAGAGCAGTTCCTCAGGAATGGCTGTGGATGGCTAATAGCTCTGTATTGACTGGCAGGGGGATGATACCAGAGGTGTTGATTGGGCCTTGTGGCATGTGGATTTCCACACCGAAATAGGATTACAAACCGTCGTGATTAAGGGACACAGAGCAATTAACGCTCTAGACACAAGCAGTCTGCCCACTCTGGACACCCACGGAAGAAAAACAGGGGTCACTTGGAACAACAGCTCCCTTGAACCACTTAACCAAAGAGCTCCCCGTGATTTGCAGCCACTAATTAATCCAAGTGCTCCACTGCTGGCCTATTATTCTGGTATGGAGGGCAGCAGCAGTGCTGACAACTGGAAGGCAGAAGTCACAGAGTTGCATTTTTATACAAAATACTCATATTAGAAGACACGTATCAAGGCTCCATATGTACACACACAGAGAAATAATTTACAGATTCTGTTGCTTTAAGAGCAATGAGATCAGTGCCTTGGGGATAAAAGCTATCAAAACCTTTGCATGGGCTTCCCCTCACCAGGCCCTTTGGGAGGGAACGGGTCTAGGAGATGAAATGATTCATAAGTCAGTCAGAGTTTAGACCTTGTTCCCCAGACAGCAGCCCCTGAAGGAAAGTGGCATTTGATCCTCCAGTAGCCATGGGAGCAATGTCCCCACTGGTACAGCTCCTGTCTGCCCAGAGGAGTGTAATTCCACACCTCTCACCTGGTGCTCCTGGAAGATGACTTCAGCATTCATAAATAAATGAATTTATGCAGATTTATCACTTGCTGCCTATGAGACCAAAGGAGAGCCAGGCATCCTGATAAGAGATTAAATGGAGGTCGGTGTTGGGGAGGAGATTCGCTGGACAAATCCAGAGAGGAGCAGTGACAGTGTGTCTCCCAGAGACCACACCCCGAGTTCCAAACAGCTGCTGGAATAATGAAGGGAGGGGGGAGAGAAAAGAAACTCAGCATGTTGGCTCAGGAAACTCAGAGCAGAAAGTATTTTGAGCTGACAAGACCCAAACGTAAATCAACGGACACTTAATAAGTTTAGGACAGAATCTATGTGTTAATTTAAATAAATCTGCCAGGTACTGATACCACATACTTTGCTTACTGAAAATAAAAGCTGCCTTATTTATATAAGAACCCCTATACCAGCATAGCTGCACCACAGTCCTGGGACAAGACTCCCAAGATGAGTTTACTAAAAGAGAGAAATCCAAAAATCTACTGGGAAACAGTTTCTTTCTTAGAAAATGTTCTTATTCCCAGTAGCTGGCATAAAACTTGTAAAACACAGCTAAAAATTAAATTGCATGCAGTGCTAAAACCCCGATTCTTGAAGGAAATTCCAAGTCTTCACTGAGAATTTTCACTGACACAAAGGGATTCCGTTCCAGAAATAACACCGAGAACAGGATCCTGCCTATTATTTCATGGCTCTGAGTGCGCCCATGTACAGTATGTTGGGAACCACAGAATTCCATGATCCCTGATACTGACAGAGCAGGAGGAAAAAGGCTGCAGAGTGAGCTGGCTCTGCGCTGAACCCGATGCTCTCTGCCTGTGTTGTCATGGAGGCCTCTCTCCACACACAGAGCTGGAAGGATCTGGAAAGCGCTCAGGAGCAAACAGCAAGAGTCCAGTGCAACCTACTTTTTTAGTATCATCAAATATCGTTTTGGAGGGTTTGAAAATGGCTCTGGCATGAGAAGAGGAAGGAGGAGCCTTACCCCCAGTGCAAACCGTCACATAAAAACAGCACGAAGGGAGGCACTCCTGGTGACTTCACCAGGGCCACAGCAAGAATATCTGCAGTTTTGTTGCTCATGGATTGTAGTGGCCCCACCTTGTTCAAACTTCACTCCCTGGTCACTGAGAAAAAGGAAGGAAGTAGGAAAGAATCCCAGTCTGTGACACATTTCAGAACTTGCCCGGTGACTACATGATTTCGGTGGGGGGTGGATTCAGGTACCCTTTATTTTAGTCCTCACTGGTTCCCATTCCAGCTACTGTCAGAAAGCTATGCTGCACCTTCAAGTCTAATAAAATGTAACTTCCTGCCTTTTTTAGCTGATCATTCCAGATGCACATACCCACTTTCTGCAGGCAGCCATTGCAGGCAGTATTCGAACACCAGCTGGTGGTGCAGCCCCAGCTCCGCTCCCACTGCCACTGCTGTGCGGCACAGGGAATCTTGCAGGAGCCAAGAGAATGACATCAAATGGCAATAATTTGCCTTCAGTGCAAGTTAAATTGTCTGAAAGGCAGCTGTGTGTTTCAATAGCCTCGTGCTAGTCGAAGCATGACCACAGAACCAGCAGTTTGCTCAGAGGCCTCCTTTAATAACCATTTGTTACTGGAAGGTGCATTTAATTCACTGTGTATTTTTGTCACTTACTTTAAGTGGGTTCTTTTATTTAATTGACAAGATAATTCTAGGCAGTGTTGTACTTAAGGCTTTGGAAAGTTTTGTTGTTTTTTTTTAGAAAGGTAGTTGTGCATAATTTCAGAAGGCGTTTTCAAAATCACAGGGATTCTGCATAAATGGAATTTAAATTAGTCATTAAAAGTTAAACCAAGAAAAAGAAAAAAAGAAAGGCAGTCACCTTCCTGCCTGTAGAACTAGGCAACTGCTGAGTAAAATTATTTGCTAGGAAGCATTCAGTTACAAGAACTGGGAATGGACATTGTAAATTTATTTTACGATTTTGCACTTATTTTGCAATTTAACATTCCATTTTCCATAAAAGATGAGAAGTCCCTTAATTATCTAACAAAATACTCCTTTCTCTCCTTTCCCAGGCTGTCTTAAATTCTTGCATGTCTTTTGCTAAAATTGAGATCTTGGGACAGTCTTCTATACTTTGCATAGAGATAATCACTAATTACGAGATCACATCAGCCTGTATATTCTTCCCTGTATCAGACAATGCAAACAGACTATCACAGATGGAAGGTTTTTCCCAACTGTAAATGGGAAAAATTTCAGTCTAGTGGATCGGTTATTCCTACTGAAATAACTAGCAGCTGGAATTCTGGAAGTCTTGTGGAGTCTGCTGACCTTATCCCTGTGCCAGTAAGGAATATTCCAGTTTCCTCCTTGCCTTCCAAATGACTACCTTTTGTCATTTCACGTCCATCGGTGCATAATGCCCTCCTCTTACTTCCCAATAATTTATACTCCTGTTTCACGAGACGAATTCCTCTGTGCCAGTGTGAACAGAGATGCACAAATTTCCACGCCCAGCACCACAGATGTTTCCCAAGGAACAGCTGCAAGAACATTTCCAGCATAGTTCTATCTCAAGATACTGCATCCAGGCACGTTTCACTCACACACTCTTGCTACTTGCCAGAAGAAATAATTCAGATGGACTTCCTCAGATGCACCGGCAGCAAACGTGATCCTGATCCACACAGAAAATGGCAAATTATCCATTGGAAAAGGCACACCTACAACCATCACAGCAACACTACACATTTTGCAAGGTTATAAATCCCTCCAGTGCTGATATCAACTCCCTAGGACACAGAATATCCAATTATAAATATTTATGTCTACCGTAAAGTATAGCCACAGTCAGGTAATTAACATGAACTGCCTTTTAAATGCGGAGAAAAGAATTTTGATGTTTAGGAAGGGAAAAATGGAAGAAAACTTATATTCAATGGCACCACTCTGCCAATACCAAAAAGGTAAAACTGGGAGTGCTGCTAAGGAGGAGGCATATTCACGTCCACTGCTGGTGTTCTTGTGTGCTGTGACATGCGTTTCCAACTAATAATCTATTTTCTAGGAAGAATGATGGATTTACTGCTGGGATCCCTAGGGTGAGGGACACAGTCTGAAGATATTACTGTCACCAAGTTAAATGAAATAAGAGCTGAAACAGAACACGTTCCAAATAGCAAAGTAAACGGCAGAAAATAGCAGTTCTGGTTGAGAAAATTACATTACGGGGCTGTTTATTTAGTAAAACTAAATCAGGTAAAAAGGTTAATTTAGTGTCTGCAGTTCCCCTCTCTGAATTAATCACTGAGTGAGGTGAAAGAGGTGCTTCATTTGCTAAATGTGAGCATGTATTTCACTGTTCTGGATGAAAGCAGAACTGTGTCCTGGTGTTTTGAGAAGCTCCATGCTGGGAGCAGATAGGAAGAGAATCTTGTGCAGCTCAGTGAGAAGGGTTTGTTTTCCTAGTAAATAATTTAAATTCCTGCTGGTAGGAAGAGCAGGGTGGGAACAGCTACACGAAGTCCTGAGAGGCTGTGAAGATGTTCCACTCGAGCTGACACTCCTGTGATTCCACTGATGGTGGTTTCTAAGGTCGACAGCCTTCTTTAACAGCTGCAGTGGAAAGCTACATTTAAGCTCCAAGAAATGAAGGAGCCTGCATCTGGTTTCCTTTTTTCCTTTGCCACATTCTTCAGGAATACTGGGTTATTTTTTTTTTCAAAGGGCAGCTAATTATTGCCGGTAGGAACAAGTACAGCTGATGTACTCATAAGGTGGAACAGCCGAATAATTTGTATATACTGATTTCCACACTACTTACTCAGAAAATCAGCATTACATCAACTGACTCATTGCACAAAAAAAGGTAAGTTTTTTCAGAAACAGCTAGTGATTTTGGATAGTTCAGTTTTCACAGAGATGAAACAGTTCAGTGCTCAAACCCATTTCATTCCTCTGGGAGAGTTCCTTTGTGCTGATTTTTCCTTGACAAGCACTTACTCCCTGGAAGCTCAGCAAAGCCTTGTCAGGTAATTTCACCATAAACCACGTTTTTAGGATTCTCCATGTTTCCTTCTGCTGCTTTCCCCAACGTTTGCAAACTGTGCCTCTCACAAAGAAAGCCGAGTTTAACTTTCTTTTCAGCTTCTGGAAAATCAAGAAATCCTGAGAGTCTGATTCCTTTTTTTTTTTTTTTTAAGGTTTTGTTTTTTAAATCAACATCAGTATTATCTCCTCTGGGCTGATCAAAGCCTGCTTGCTACTTCAAGGATCACAGGTTAGCAATAACTATAGATAAGTTATGTAATGGTTGGAGTCAAAGCACAAACACAGTGATAACTACAAGGATAACGGGACTTGCTCTGTCACAGAGTTAACTTGACCAGCTGAACCCAAACAGCAGTTATTTTTGTGAGCTTGCATGTTTCCAGCCCCTTGGGATATTCAAATGCTTTACAAACTCTTTTAATAGCCTGCCTGACACAAAGGTGAATTTACCCTTGCTCTGAAGCTGCTGTGTGCACGTAGATCTGAACTCCCCGAGCGCTGCATGCTCGTGCTGAACTTTGAGTGCACCTAAGTTGGGTGGGTATGAAAATTACCATTAACCTTTGCATCCGTGAGTTTAACTGACTGGTCAAAAGTCACGCAGGGAGCAGCACTCGGCTCTCCAAAGCACCACAGAGCCAAAACTATGAGACCATCGGGTTTTTCCTCTGAAGGGTTTTTAAACAACACAGCTAGAAATGTCTGCTGTAAGGATACATGGAATCATAGAATGGTTTGGGTTGGAAGGGACCTTAAAGATCATTCCAGTTCTACTCCCTGCCATGGGCAGGGACACCTTCCACTATCCAAGGATGCTCCAAGCCCAGTCCAACCTGGCCTTGGACACTCCAGGCATGGGGCAGCCACAGCTTCTCGGCACCCTATGCCTGGGCCTCCCCACCCTCACAGGGAAGAATTTCTTCTAATACCCCATCTAACCCTTCCCTTTCTTGTCAGCATGAGCCCATATTGCCTCTTTCCATCTCCCCCTGCAAAATAGGCCCAAACACATGGAGTTCATGCTGGCTGCCTCCATCTCCTTCCCAGCAGTGCCCCTAAATCCCTTGGTTGTGGTCACTGCCACAAACTACGAGTGGGATTTTGGAAAACTGCCACAGCTTTACAGACTTCTTAAACACTGACTCTTAGGCAACAAGACCCAGAAGAATTAGAATGGAATTGTGAAAGTGAGATAAAATTCCAGCAGGACTTGCCCTTCTCTGCACCTTCTCAGTTCTAAGTCATATTCTGTTTCAAGATAAAAATGAATAAAAATGGAAGGGAGCAGCATGCGGCAGGCTTGGATTTGAAGAACAGTTCACCATGTGCATAGAGGAGTTGCTGCAGCAAAAACAGCCTTTCATTTCAGTCTTATATGTTACTAGGGAAAGGGTTAAAAAAAGCTTGAGATGGATGAATTTTTAGCAAACTGATTCAGAGTTAATTTGCTGGAAAATGAACAGAATAAAATAAATCTATGTTCTCTCTTGATGATTTATGTCACTGTGCTTATTATCTCCGGAGGAAATCCTCCTTTGTGTGCTGTCTGAACAGCCAATAACTACAGATACTGGAAGGAGTTTAAAGGAAACAATTTGCCTTTGCTCTGAACTTCTTGCTTTTATCTCTTCATTTCAACCTCTGGTGGTGCGGCAAGATTCTGACACTCATCACCGTGCCAGGATTTGCATGCCAAGTATTTATTCTTTTCCTGGTCTTTGCTGTACAGTATTGTAATACAGCCCTAAATCCATTAAAAAAAAAAAAAAAACAAACGAAAACCAAAAAGAAGTCTTGGGTTACAACAGAACTCAAATACTCAAAAGCTTGTCCAGTTCCCAAGGAATAAACGGAGCTGTGAGACAGCAGCTCAGCTTCCACGGCACTTCAGGCATCTTGTGCTGTCAGTGGGAATGCCAGACACAGCCTGGAAACAAGGAAAAGGACAGTGCTGCAGGCCTTTGTGCCGGGGAAAGGCCTAAGGAAGTAAATAAAGTCCAGGGCAAATCCCTGTTTACATTTTGCAGGGCAGTAAACAAGGGATCACCAGGGATAAGAGACGGAGCTCAGTTCCAGCACACACAGGCTGGGAAACACGGGATGTGCACGGAACAGGCGAGAACACACGACGCTTTTGCCGAGGATCGGCACAACTCGGGGCTCATTTAAAATGAATTTACAAACAAACACCTTTTCCCATCTCTTCGCGAGTGTTTAAAACGCAACTTTAGCGATCGTGCCCCGGCCCTGCCCCGAGCCGCTTCCCC
>VZTE01006315.1:313698-386030 GCA_013397775.1 Eulacestoma nigropectus | reverse complement strand
ATGGGGTGCTGATGGCCGGGCCCCGCCGGGCACCCCGCCGCCGCGCAGGGGAGGTGAGAGCCGGGAGGGCATGGGGGGATCGGGGGTGTGGGGGGCGTGCGCGGTGTGCGCGCGGCATCGCTGTGCAACGCTGTAATTATAAACGCTGTAATTATACACGCGCAAAATTAACGCGCGCAGAGCATCCTGCGAGCGGTGCTTTGTGTGCTCGTGCGGATGCGGTGCCCGTCGGTGCCGGCGCGGGTCCCTATCCCGGCCCTCCGCCGTGACCCCCTGCCCCATACAGGGGCTCAGCAGCGCATCTGTGCCCCAAGTGTGACTGGTCACAGCGCGACGCACGGCATCTACGATCATAGAATGTTAAGGGGTTGGAATGCGCCTTGGAGATCACGTAGTCGCAACCCCTGTGCCATGGGCAGGACACCTCCAAGTGACCCGGTTCTTCCAAGCCCCATCCAGCCTGGCTTGGAACACTTTCAGGGTTGGGGCATCCACAGCCGCCCTTGGGCAACCTGTTCTAGTGTCTCACCACCCTCATAGTAAAGATTTTCTTCTGAATATGTAACTTAAATTTCCCCTCTTTCAATTTGTACCCATTACTCCTTGTCCTCTCACTACAGTACCTGAAGAAGAGTCTCTCTTGAGCTTCCCTGTAGGTCTCCTGGTTTTGTTCCCTTGTCTTCATGTACTTCATTTGCAGAGATGGGCTGCACACTCTCTCCTCTTCTTTCTTAGCTCTCCCGTCTGCGATGGAAGTTTCCTTGAAGGAAGAGCAGCATTGTGTTCTCTAAATCCACCTCCAGAGGGATGAACTGAAAGGAGTGAGATTGCCATGGGTTTTTGTGCCTAGAGTAGAAAGCAGAGTGACAAAAAAAAATCCTCCTGAAAACTTGTCCGTTGAACACAGAAAAACCTGCTCTCCTATCCTCCCCTTTTCACCCCGTGAAGGAGGGAAAAAAGAACAGTCCCTCCTTTTACTGCTCTTAAAAGTAAGGGTGTTAGATGGCAGACTGATACAAGCTTGAGTTTAAAAATTATTTCAGCATCAGCCTTTGTCTGCTCCCAGACATTTCTTTCTGTGGTTTGCTGCAACAGCATGTACATGGCACAGCCCCTTTTTAAGACAGAAGGGTGAGGTTTTTTTTAATTAAGTGTTTAAACTGAGCAAGATGCAAGTGGTGCATGACACGCTTGGGAAAGGGGAGCATCTCCCCTTCGCAGGCAGGAGCGGCAGCTCTGTTCCCCACCTGTGCCCCACCGCGGGTGCGCTTGGAGCCCAGGTCAGGCAAGGTGAGGGTGTCTCTCAAAAAGCAAATAATGGCATCTTTTCCTTGTCTCGAGGGTTGGATTTTGGATCCCTGCAAATGATTCAGATTTGGTTATCAAGTAGTTTGGCTGGCTTGTAGGGCAGGGGGGAGGGCTCGTTGTCATCAGTGCCTGCACAGACCTTGGCGTGGGATGTGGGAAGCTGATTTTTTGGCTTCTCCCCAGCAGGAACTGAACTTTCACATGGGGGGTGTGCATATTTAGATATACACACACACACACACACTTTTAATTATCCTTCACCCCCGTGTAGAACTTACGTACAGTTTGATGTGGCAGAACTGATCTGAGCTGCTGCTTTTACTGTGTCTGTTCTGTATTCTCAAGTCCTGCACTTTATTTGGTCTGGGACCCTACTTAAAAATACTGATACTGCCACTGGTGAGAGCCTTGTTCTGTCGAGATCCTGTCCACAAAAGGTCCTCCTTGCTGGATGCCAGCCGGGCTTTCCCACTGTTCCGTGTTTGGGGTGTCACAGGGCTGCAGCCCGTGCTGGTGAGAGCCCGCACTGAGCAGGAACTGCGGGGCCTTTCTCTGCTTGGGTCTTGGGAGCTGTGTTTCCCTGTCTGCAGACCTGTCTTCCATCTTAGAGTAACGCTTTGATGCCGTCAATGTTTACGAGTAAATGAGTTGTTTTACTGTTTTCAGGTGGTTCCAGTAATATGTACATACATTTATCAGTTTAATCAGGGGTCAGTCCAAGTGTGAGGCTGTTCAATGCCGCTGTCTTTGCTCGTGTCACTGCCTTGGGAGAAGCTTTTTGGTGGACCGAGTGTTTAGAGCTTTTTAAAGCTTTGAGCATCTCCCCTGCAATTACAGTCTCTTTCATTTTCCATTCTCAGCCTTTCTGTGCTCACCTGCCTCTTAGCGTTCCTCATGCACAGACTGAAATGAGACCTCCAGCAGCGTCCCTGTGGTGGAAGGTGCCTTCCCTCAGGGCCTGCTGGAAGATGTTTTCCCTTAAACACCTGCAGCCATCCAGTGGTTAAAGCAGTAATTAGTCTTGACCTCATGCTCAGCTGGCTTTATGGGAACATTTATGTTCACAGGTCTAATCTTTGTGTTTTTACGAGGCACATTTTATATTTAGGAAACAAGGTTCAGCATCACGCTGATGTAAATGATCCATTTGAACTGGGTGATGGAAGGGGTAGATAAAACATCTGAAGTTTATTTCACACTGAGAGATTTTAAAAAGGTCAGGCAGGACCAGTGGCCTCAGGAAAACTAGACATCGTATTTTGACTGCCAAATGATAACCCTTAGGACTCAATTACCTGAGCATGGACCAAACTGAGTGAAGAAGACCTGCATCTCCAGATGGAGTGAAACACGGCTGTGGGATCTGAATTCCTCCCCTGCAGTAGGTACAATGTGTGCCCAGAACTAACTTGCCCAGGGAACCTGTCTGTATATGCCTTTTTTCCTTTGCTCCTGTGACTTTGTGAGGCCTGAGGAGGTTCTGACCAAAGAACTGGTCACCAGCACACTCCAATGAAGCAGCAGGAAAGCCAGGCTGGTCATCAAGGAGGTGGATTTCAAGGGGGATTTGGCTTCACTAAGAATAGTTTCTTTGAGAATACAGCACAATAATAGCTATTTCCAAAAGCCAGAAAAGCACAGTGAAGTCATTGAGATGGAAGGAGATCTCAGGTGCCTCCAGTCGCTGTACGAAGCAGATGTGGTCTGACATTTTCCCTTCCTGTGTGTTTGCTGACTGCAAATATTATCAACACTCATTTATTAACTGCAGTGGGTATTTGCACTTGCTGTGCCATAAACTGCTCTAAAAGCTCACTCATAAATAACATGTTACTGCAGATACTCTATATTGCTCATCTGCCCAGACACCAAACATCTTTACCAGGATGATGGGAGCTGCTGAATGAACCCATCTGTCAGAGGCTTTTGTACCTTTCTGGTGGTTTTTCACTGCACACAGCAAGATCCTGTTTCTTGGCTGGGGTGACTTGACTACAGCAGTCTCTCGGAAGAGAACTTGGCCCCTAAAAACTTCAACCTTTACCCTTTTTAATAATTTTGGCTGTAAATGTTGGGGTTGTTGACATGCTCCTAACTGCAGCTGTGCAGCTGAACCATCAAACTCAGCTTAGTCTCCCATTTGTGAGAGCCCTCCAAGTGTGTCCATGCATGCAGTGACAGGAGCAAAAGGGGATTCACACAACTCAGTGGTGGAAGCAGCAGCAGGAGCACTCCAGCTGCTGTTACAGACTGCCTCAGACACTCTGCTTCCTTCCCCTTTATCTGTACCCCTGTCTCTCAGAGCTCCCATGTCTGGGTTTATTTTATTTTAGGCTCAGGACTAGTTTTGGGTTGTCCAGAACTGTGGGTATATCAAGGCTCTCATAGGACAGGAGAGATGAACACACAGGGAAGAGCCAGGACTGAGCCTGTGCCATGCTATTTTTGTGGACAATTGGAATTACATCCTTTTCTGTATTGTCTCAACAAGAGGCTAATTAGTCAGCAAGCTCGAGCTCCTGGAGGATAATTAAGCTTTATAACTGTGGGTTCTCTTTGGTTGATGAGAAGGAGGAGGCAGTACCCTCAGAGCACAAGAATGCTGCTCTGCCGCTACTGTGCTGTACCTCATAATTGATCTATTGTTTCAACAGTAGATAATTCCTCATTTCCTCATAATTATCTCTTTTTACTGCCTCACACTGTATCCTGATATTAGCTGTAATCACTAATTTATCCTGAAGCCAATCAGAATCTACAAAGCAAAATACTGGCCTTGGTGAGCACTTATGCTTTCAGACAAAATTCTCTTTTGTTGTTGTCAAGAGGCATCAAGCCATTGTAGTCAGACATTTTTTGGATGTGGGTGTTGAACTGGGTATAAACTTGTTTGGTTTTTTTGCTGTTCATTGATGTTAATGACTGACTACTGCCGAAAGACAAAAAGAGGTACTGCTGAATCCTGTCTCTCTGTTTTTGCCCACAGAAACATTGTATTTATTTGGTTTCAGGGGATTATATTACTCAAAAGGTGGTGCATGATGCTTTAAATTCTGAATGCCTGTTGGCCCCTGCCTGTAGAGACTTAGTTTTTATGAGCTTGAAAGCCTCTGGCCCTATTTCATGAAATTACTGCTCTCCCTCATGCTTTGTGAGCTTGGTTTTCCTCGGAGTGACTTCTTTCAAGTTACTGTTGATTTATACCAAGTTGCATTGGTGGTGGGAGAAATGAATCATGCTCTGCATGTGTTGCTTTTAGAAGACTACCAGTGAGACATTACATAATGCCAGGTTTGGTTTGCCCCTTTTTCTTTTAATTTTAAAGCCTTCCTGCTGCCTGAAAAACAGACAAGCTGCTCTGGGCCCTTAGATCTGGACTGCTTTGAGCCTTTAGCCCTTCAGATCCCAGAGTGCTTGAGGCTGGAAAGTGCCTCTGAAGGTCACCTTGTCCGAGGCCCCTGCTCAAGCAGGGCCACCTAAAACCAGTTGCTCTGTACCATGTCCAAACATGGAGCCTTTTCAGTATCTCCAAGGATGGAAACTCCACAGCCTCTCTGAGCAACCCAGCCAAAGCTCTGTCACCCTCACAGTAAAGAAATGTCACTGGTTACCACCCTCTGGACACAGTCATTCAGCCACTTTTCAGTCCACCTCACTGTCTCTTATCCAGACCCTACTTCCAGCCAGGAGTCTGCCCAGATTGTCCTTGGCCTTCCTCTTGCTACCCAAGTACTCTCCCTTAGCTTGCCAGATGCAATTCCAGCTGGGCTTTGGCTTTTGTCTAACCTCATCCCCAGCTGCCTCCACTGTCCCATGGTCACTGCAGCCAAGGCAGCCTCTGACACTCACTCATCCCAACAAGCCCCTCCTTGTAGGAGGGTGTGAGGTCCAGTGGAACCCCTCTATCCCGGATCCTCCTGGCTTCCTTATGCTCTGTCACATTGTTCTGTCTGCACGCGTCACAGTCACTGGAGTCCCCCACGGGGACCAAGGCACCAGCATCTCCTCTTTCCAATAGAGCCTGTATCCCTCCACTGCAGCACTCCCAGGTCATGGGAGGCATCCCACCATAGCTCTGTGTTCTTTCAGCTGCACGCACCTCTCCGTGCTCCCTCCCCACACTGTGTTCATAAGCATACACACACCTCAGGGAAGCACCCCAATGTGCTTACCTACCAGAAAGGGTGTGGGGTATTTCTCCATAGTGGAACCTCATAGACATGTCCATGCTTACGTGCAAATGCTGAAAGTGACCCCACTTAGGCATCATTTGTTGTTATTTTTTTGATGCCTTCCTGTTGTCTCACCCTACATCCTTTGAACCTGTTTTGCAGTTATAAACCTTGAGGTGGGGCAGAAGCTTTCCTTTTAGTGCCGGGAATCACCTGCTTCCACCCTTCCCCTTCTCCCCAGGCACTTCGCTTACCTTGATAGTGGAGGTGGGCACTGCGTGCTTCTCTGTTGCAGATGGGGCTGAGGCTCTCCAAGCTGACAAGTCCCAGAGAAAATCCTGTCCATCTGCCGTAAAACTGATGTTGTGCAGCCTGCTCACTGCCTTCTAAAACTCCTTCCCTTGGCACACAGCTTTTCCAAGACAACCAAACCTGCAGGACCAAGACCCTGGGCACTCCCTGCAGGGGAAATGGCCCCATGGTGTGCCACCACCATGCCTGAGACTGGTTCTACTGGAGCAGGGCCGCCAGAGTCCCCCTTCACAGCAACTCAGTTCTGCATCAGTGCTGGCAAAAGGTGCTGCTGCCTCAGCTGCCTCTTATATAGACTTTGCCCAGGTGCTGCTGAGTGGGTGCTTGGCTCTCCCTAAGTCGAGGGGCAGCTGGTGATGCTCCTTTGAAGCTGCTGGGGTTCCCTCAGCCCCCTGGCCTGGTGGCTCAGCAACAGCAGCACCCTCAAGTTCCTCAGAGCTTCACAGGTGTTCCCCAGTAGTCCTGGACCTTGTCCCCAAAAGACACAGAGAGTCCCAAAGCGGAACCCAGAGGCTGCCGTGCAAACCTTGGTCAGTTGCCTCTGAGAGCTGCTCATTCCTTTGCCAGTGGTGTACAGGGAATTTGTACAGGGCTCAGCCATTGCTGTCGTGGATTTATTTGTCATTTACACTGGAAAAAGCACAAAAATAATCGGGGTTGTTTCAGCAAACGCTCGTTTCTCTGCTTTATTCTATCTGGTGCTTCAGTCCTGAACAAGAAGATGGCACCATCTTTTCATCATGTGACCACTGTGATTGTCCCAGGCGAGGGCTGACCGTCCTTGACGTGACACCCCAGTGCACACAATAAAGGCTCACATTCCTGACCTGTTCCTGAGCCTTGGGATCTGCTGCCAAACAATAGCAGAGCCCATTCCTACTGAAATCTGTCCTGTGGCTGATTTTTGTAAACGTTGTGAGGAATTTACATCCTCCATTGATTTTTAGGTTCAAATAAACCAAAATCTCAGAGAATATGAAAATATACTCATGAAAATATACTGAGTTTCATCTCCTCTTTGTATCAACACACACGTTCTGCAGCTGGAGCTGTTCTCCTAGGGCTGAATCCTGAATTTCCCTTTTATCCACAGTTTGCTTGGTCTGTTGCTGCCCCAGCGGGGAAAGGAGCTGTGATTAAAACAGCCTGTTTGCACCACTCGGAAGCTGTGGCATGGAATATTTAAGCTGTTACTGACCAAAGGCCTTTCTGGGCAAAGGCTGCTTGAATGGACTCATCTTGGCAGTTGCCAGACAAAAAGGAAATGCAAACTTCAACCTCCTCCTCCTCCTCTGGCATTTCCTACCAGTGCCACTAGAACAGGGAGTGGGGTGGGCATGGGTCTGGAAGCATGCCCATCTCTCCAGGAGGGAAGAATGGTGACATCGTCTGAAAGTTCAGTCAGGAGTTCATCTTCTACCTTGTTTTTTAAAAGTCCCAACTTTGAAAAATATCATCTAAGTTTCCTGTAAACAGCAAACCCCTGATGTCAGTCACAAGGCCGGGGGAATGAAGGATAGCGGAGATCTCTTAGAACTGGTCCAGTTTATGGAGCAGCCCTTTTCCAGAGAGCTCCTCCTTCCTAGCTGCTAAATGGACCCTGGGATTTCTGTTTCAAAACAGACATAAAAACTCCTCCCTTCCTTCCCATCAAAACACGGCTCTGCATTCCATTTTTGACCGGTGGTTTTAGCTGGCAGGTTCCTTTAAAATGTTGGGAAAAATTCATCTGTTTGGAAAACCGGCACCAAAATGAGGTCAGCTTTATTTGCACTCCCAGGAAAAATCTGGTTGGAGGAAAAGAAGTGGCGAGCTTGTGATGTACGTGAGCCCGCCTGAACGATGCTGCCAAAATACCTCACAGACTTGCCTTTGTGGCAGGTTGTGGGAGGCAGCTCGGGGTGAGTCACACAGACAAGTGGCAAGGGCCCTCTTCCTCTCCCAGCCTGCAGAAAATTGCCTCTTTCTGACTTCGGGCTTAGCCACGGCTCAAACGTGCTGTGGGTTACAGGTGTGAGATCACCCGCAGCCCCTTAGGTCTGACACTAACGCACCTCTCATGGGGAAGGTTCTTCCCATACTTTGTATTTGACCGTACTTCGTGTTCTTATTGTATCTGCTTCAAACAGACTTGCTTGCTTAGGTGTTAACATTTGAAATTATATTCCCAAACATACTTTTCCCAGCCATTTAGCTTGAAAAATTTTTATTGTCTCACAATAATACTGTCAGGCTATTTCCATTGGCCATTTATTTTGTACAACCCAAACCAGTTGATTGGAACCCGCGCTGGTCATCTGCTCGTTTATTGCTGTCACATTAGGCTGTGCTTTGGGATTTCCCTCTGCCCAGCACAGGGTTCCAGACTACTTCACTGCTGGGGGGTGAGGAAAGAGTTAAGCTGAGAGAAAGCCCCAGGTACTAAAATTAACATCCATCCCAGCCCCCGCCCACAGCTTTGAAATTTCTAATCACAACTTGCAGTTAAGACATTTCTGCTAGCAGTAGGCTTGGATCCTTTGAAATCACAGATGGCTGGCTGGAGCTGCGAGGAATTCAGTCTCCTCCTCTCTTCCTTCTGCTTCGCCTTCCCCCCACTGCCCAGAAAAATCTGTTTGCAGGTCATCTGTAAGGTTTTATTATTGCTTGCTAAAGCTGAAGCAGATCTGGCTGCTGGTCCCTGAAAATACTTAACGAGGTCTGCAAAAATCGGTGTGGTGGTTCAGCTCTACTGCAATTGCCCCCCTTGTTCAGAATACCCGCCTGGACTGATGCACAAAACAAAGATAGTGGGGTTTGGGCTGTCTCTAGTCCTAGAAATCTTGTTAATTGTTTACAAAATGAGCTACGTTAAAAAAGCAAACGAACAAATTAACTCCCCGATAGCAAACAGTAAACAAAGTCACAATGAAAACCAAAGAGGTTTTTGTTACTGCCCTGAATTATTTCAGTGATCCTGTTTGTAGTGCAGTTGTATCAGGACAGTTCAATTGCAACTGGAGGCAGGAAAATCAGGAGCTGTGTTAGGAGCTTGTCCTGCTAGTTCGGATAGTACGTTCCTGGAACAGCATCTTTTGTGTGCAGGAGGCACTTTTTATAGTCCCTGCAAGGGATTACAAAGCCTGAAAAAAACCAACTCCTCTATTTTGCATCCTACACGAATGCACCCCCCAAACCATGAAGTGTTTCTGGCCAGGGAGTAGTCTGTCCCAATTCCTGCAGAAACTGCTTTTGGAAACTGTAGCCTGCAGCACTTCGCAGCCTAAAATCTCTCCAGGGAAACTGAAAAGTATTTCTTTGAGTCAAGGTAGCTATAAACTTGGACCAAAGAGAGATCTTTATGAGATGAGAGATCTTTATTTTATGGATCAGCTCGGGGTATTTACCGTGGATAAGCAGGTGATCTTTAATGCCTCTCACAAGTGAAAACCTTGCACCGAGGTTTTCACTCTAATTTCAGAGCAAGATCTGACTCGCAGCTTCTCACAGGAGATGTCAAAGCCAGTGCCTTGACTGGGCTCACTTCTCCTTTATTAACTCCCCATCTATTCTTTAAGAGGTTTCAGTGCAGCCACTTGACCTTCCAGTGAAGATTAGGAACTTTAGGAACTGTTTTAACAGTGGTTGAAAAAGTCCCGAAGTAACCACAGGGGAAAAAACCCCTAAACCCAAAAAGCCAGCACCTTGGAGCTAAAGTTTAATTTTAAATCAGGGAAAGAAGCAGAAAGCTGGGGTGAGTTAGTTCGTGGTGACTGTCCTGGCTTCGGCAGTTCCTCAAGCCATGGGTGACTCGGGCTCAGTTGCAGAAAAACACGGGAAGTTTTTGGCTGGAGCAAATGTTTGGCGTGGGGGCAGGCTCAGCCCTCCTGCTGGCCCTGCTGGTGCCTGAAAGGTGCTGCCACACCAACAGGGACCTGTAAGTGCTGGGGTCACTTTCTGGGCTGCTCAGGTATTATCCTCCTGAGCTGGGCAGAGAGAAGAGTCCATGGACCTCCCTGTGCTGGATTTTGGGAAGCTGTGTGCCAGCCCTCCCGCTCTTCATCTTCTCAGAGCCTGCTCTGCCCCGGCTCCCTTGTGTTTTGGGAAGCCTGCACACAGTCCTGCTGGTGGTTTTTTTCCAATGGCACACATTTATCTGATGGAGAACTATGTAAATGTAGATGCAAACTGGATTCAGCCCCGGGGTGCTTGGCCAGTTGCCTGGCTGTGCTCTCTGTGCTGGAAAACTGCGCAGCACTGTTGCTCCAAGGGAAACTTTCAAGCGCGTCATTCCTCGTCTTTTTTCCCTTATAAAGGTTATTGTGCCTCAGCCCTCAATTGAATTTTGTCCCTGGTTTACAAAGGAAAGGTTATTTTTCCCTCTCTTTTGCCCTTGGCAACTGGAGAGGAGTTGGCAGCAGCACTCAGTAAAAATGCCCCTTGCAGGGCCCTGGGTATGTCAGGGGGCTCCAGAGACACCCCAGGCTCTCTCTGGGGCCACTGACCAGCCCAGGCAGCACAGGGACAACCTCAGAGGGGATCAGGGTAACTAAAAGCTCTTTCCTGCTTCCAGAGGCCCGTGAAACCCATTTGTGTTGTGTAAACATGGTGGGAATGTTTATCAGTCACAACAGAAGAAAACGGCCTGAAATTTTTCCCTGTGTTGTCTTCAGTGATTTGGGGGTTGGCTAATTACTTTCTCTTTCCTGCAAAACCAAGGAAGGACCATCAATATTTCATATTAGGAGACATGGTCGGGCTAAATATAGCTCCTGCTTTTTTCCTGACGAGTGTGGAGCGAGCTGCTCCCGGTCCCCCAGCTCTCAGCACTGGTCCCAGCTTCAGCCTCTGCCGTGGGTCTGGTCCTACCCCTGCCACATTCCGCCTGGTGCAGTGCTTGGGCCACCTTCTCCAGCTGTGGTCTGAGATGGTGAGGGATCCAGCCTTCGGGAACCAGTCCAGCCATGGGGAAAACTGTGGCGTCTGATGGGAGGATCCTGAGATGCTAATGAAGCCCCCGAGGGAAGGAGCTGGAGGGGAGGCTGTCATTGTGCGTCCCTGTTTCCCCTTCAGCCCCATTTACAGTGAGTGTCCTCAGGATCAGCCGCAGGTTTAAAAAAGAAATGCAAAATCAAGTAAATGCACATAAATAAGCTGTGGTTGGAGGTTCTGGAGTTTCATTTCCCCAGGCAGAGTCTCCCACTGGGCAAGTGAGGAACTTTTAATAGGGATTTTTCAGCCCACAGTGGCCATTTGGGGGCTGGTGGGAAGAGAGACACCACAGAGCTTTAGGAGTCCTGTTGGGGACTCCTGGTTCCAAGGTGTTCAGTCTATTCAGTGACATCTGGAAATCTTGTATAGGGATATGCCAAGCCAGTACAGGCTGTCCCTTGTTCATGGAGCAGCATTTGTTTCATAAAAATCTAATATAGAAGGGGTTCCTGTTCAGGACAGAGGGCCCTGACGTTTATTTGCCACTTAAAATTTGATTCTGGGCTCTAAGTGGGACTGGAGTGTGGTTTTATACCAGGTGCAGGTTGTGTGAATAAAGAATAATATTTGTTCTCTCTCAGTCTTGATCTTTTAAGGTTTCCTTTAGCTCTGGGAAAGCACCCTGAATCTTCATTTGCTCAGAGCTGCTTTTGTTATTATTTATTATAACGGATTGTTTTCCCTGTGAATTCTGTTTATTTTCTTGGAGTCAGCACCTTATTTCCTGTAAATACAGCCTGGACTGTTGTATTCACATGAAAATGCCTGGTTAGTGTTTGGCCAGTATCCACCTTTGGGGGATTGCACAAGACCTCATGCAAAGAAGTGGAAGTTTCAATACCTTTCCCATGGATTTACCCTTCAGGGCTGAGTTGTTTTGCTTAAGTGATTTGATACTGTCAAAAATCTGCAGCCAGAGTCATGGTAGGCAGTCTCAGAACTACCCAAATAACCTTTTCCATCAGATCATCTTCTCCATTTGAGAGCAGGTGGTGGAATCTGTTGTCTTTAAAGAAATAAGAAAATAAAAACCTTGTCTCTGCTTTGTTTTCCATTTGTAACGGACGAGTTTTTTGACAGGCTGTTACTGCCGAGTGAGGCTGCGCCAGGGCCGGGGGAAGAGTTCATTTCCTGCAGCTTTAGTCCCCTCTGCGCTGCCTTTTGCCCGGACAGGCACGGCTCAGCGTTTCACCAAGCTGTCTTTGGTTTTGCAGGTAGCTGTATCCAGCTGGGTGGCAGGTGGATCCAAGGGTTACCATGAAGTTTTCAGGACCCCTGGAGAGCCAGAGGTTGTCTCTCCTTCTGGAGATGGCAATCTCTAGGGAAGCTCAAATGTGGAAAGCACATGTGCCGAAAATTCAGCCCAATCAGGTAATGTCTGTCTTTCACATCATCCATCCTAGCAGAGGCAGGAGGCTGTCCAGGGGTGTATGGGAGCAGCTGGAGGTGTTCAGGAGTAGTTACCTTTCCTGAGACCTGGGGAATCGGCCTCTGAAGGAAGTGATTCCCTCTTTATCTGAGGGACACATCTGCCCCCAGGGGTGCAGAACACACTGCGCAGCACACGGGGTTAGATCTCTGCTGGGCTTGTGAAAGCACACACATACATACATTGTCTTGATTAAATTAATTTTACAAATTGTGTGGATTATTAGCGCCTGTTTCTGCTGGGCACCAACCCTGCAACAGTTCTTAAAAGCAGCTTCATTTTCTTGGAGTAATTCACTAATGACAGCACTGACCTGATGCCTGCTCCAGGAAGAACCCCACTGACTCCAGCGGGACTATTTATGGAGCAGGGTGCAAGCTCGTGTCAAGGGAAGCAGAGCCAGGCACTGGCCTGTTCCAGTGAGGAATGTTCTCACAGGACTGGAGGAAAATTCAGGGTGGAACAGCCCACAGCGGCTCTGTAGTCCAAGGCCCCTCTTGGCTTGTGCCGCAGGGAGGTTGGACCAGGCTGCTCATGGCCTCACGCAGCCTGAAGTGGGTTTGTGCTCTTTGGGAGGAGGCTCTGTCTCACCTGAGCACTCAGGAACGCCTGTGCACTCCACAAAGTTCTGTGTGAAACAAAATGTGAAACATGAGGACGTTGTCACAGAATTTCTAGCCCGTTGTTGCCGGGTTGGGCTGAAATAACCACACTGAGGGCTCTGATCCAGGCTTGCTGTTGTTGCACCACATGAAATGTTCACACAGGTAAGTCAGCTGTTGTCAGAGCTAATCCCTGTTGTGTTTGTTTTCTCTGTCTGGCAAACAAGAAGCTGCTGCTGTTGGGCAGGAGCAAATACGTTTTCAGGGGCCTCAGTATTAGTTTTGCTAATCCACATTTCGGTTTCCAAAGGGGTGATCTGGTTGTCAGAGGTGTGGAGTGTGTTGTAGCTGTGACTGTCTTGAGGCACGTACAGCTTAAGACTCTGGCTTATGGTAAACCAGACTGTCATTCCCTGCTGGCAGTACTGCTGGGGTGATTATAATGTAGGGAGATAAGATTACAGGATAACAAGATAGGGCAGGGACTTGAGTGTAACCAAACCAGATTCATGGGTGAAGATTTCACAGGGATGAGGCACTTGCCTTTCTGCCTTGGTGAAGTTGGTTCCTGTGGCTCAGAAACCACCACCTGCCTCAGGCAGACTTCCCAGCAGTCCCTCCTCTGTGCTTGTCCTTGCTCCTGGAATTTCCACCCCCAAAACGCTTGTCTTGGTGTAACCTTTTTCTTTCTGTTTTCCTCCATGTTAGCTCACACACTGACATTATCAGTGCTGTGCTACTAAATGTTTTCTAGCAGTAAGGAATCACTAACTGGGAGTGGAAGCTGCGTGTGTGTGAGTGTGAGATGTAGGAAGGTCAGATGGAGAGGAGAGCATAAACACAGCTGCCTGCTCGGGGGAAATCCGGACTTGGGAGGCCACGGAGCAGCTGAGAACAGTCCTGTCTGTAGTCACACATTTCCCTCTATTCCTACGGTTCAGTACACCCAACTTGTCCAACTGTCCCATGTTCCCCCAGTGTTCACTTCAGCGATGGTGCAGGCACAGACATTCGATGTGCATTATCCTATTTTCTGTAATACCTGGGAGAAGATAACATCAGATTCCCTAACATCCACTGCCTTCTTCTGAAAACAGCTGCAACAGCCTAAAATGTCCCTTGCACGACACTGTTGTTTATTTCCCATGGCAATCGGGAAATCTGCATCCTTCTGTGGATCAGATCTGGCACCCCGAAGCGCGTGGAACTTTCCGTTCCCTTCTCCAAGGGTGGACCGGCTGCAGAGAGGTTTAATGAACTCACCTGCTTTGCCAGTGACAAAACGTTGAGTGCATCTGCAGAAATCCAATGATCTGATTGGAAACACTAGGGAGGTATTTTTGGGGAATAAACTTTCTGTTTTGACTCTTCAGGAGACATTTTTGGTTCTGGTGTTTAAAACTGGAACAAACTCAGCTTCTAAATGTGTGTCAGTTGAGGTCTTTGACAGGAAGAAATAAACCCATAGTTACGGAAGCAGGAAGACTTTCCATTTTTAGGATGGGGTGCAGATTGTGTTGGGGACTTCGTTCCTGGTGATCTAATGTACATGATTCTTCTGTTTTGTTTGTACTTTCTGTCTAAAAAAAGTACCTTTCCCTCCTTTAAATGCAGGCTGGTGTTCTGGGTATGTGCAGCATACCAAAGCCAGATCTCACAAAGGCTTTTCAGCCTGAAAAAACAGGTGGGCTGAGTCTGGAACCTCCTCCTGCTTCCGAATGGATTTTTTTCCCCTCTGGGTCCCCCCCTGCCCACCACCTCCCCCAGGGGTTAGATGAGATGCGGGTTACATTTAGAAGTTTTCTTGGGATTAAGGCTTGAGAAATGGAGCCGTAAAGACTGGTCAAAGGCTGATTTTTGCATGTTACCGAGTAGCTTTGTGGCTGAGAGGGGTGTGAGCCAAGAGGTTTGGGTTTATTTTTATAGAAAGAGAGTGTCACTTGTGTCATGTCTCCTTTCTTTCGTGTTCTGGCTCACTCTGTCTCCCCACTTGTTCTCTGTACCTCTGGAGGAATCGGGAGAGCTCAGTTTATTTCCAGTCCTAATAAAGGTCACCTGCTCACTGTCCAGAAGCCCACAAGGCCTAGGCAGCAACAGATAGGGGGAGAGAGCAGAACACCTGTCTGGGACAGCAGACGTTAAGGAAAAGCGTGTCAGCTGAGGTGTTTTCTCTAGATGAGGCAGCAATAAACTAGAGTCACGTCTGAGTTCACAGATAGTATTTATTTTAGCCTGCATATTCCAAAAGTCTCAAGATATGAGAGATCCGCATCCCTAGAGATGATTTGCTCTGTGCTTGCACTTCGGAGCACCCAAGTCATGGCCTCTGGTTTTCCTGCCTGGAGCAGGGGTGATACATGGAAAGCACCTCTGCCCCAAGGAGGAACGTTTGCTTTCCACCCAGAGGGACTTTCTCACTTTCAGCCGCCAGAGTGTCTCAGATTTGCTTTTAGTTTCAATTAACTAAGGATCAGTGACCTCACTGCTTAATTAATTTTACTGTGCTGCATTTTCTTATTTGTGTTCTGAGGGTGACACGGGGACAGCTCTGAGGGAGAGGGATAAAGCCTGGTATTTGTGTGGGAAGCTCTTTGCCCTGCGTGGAGCAGCAGCAGGGTTTGTGGGGCAGGGGGACCAGTTCTCACTCTGCAGCCTCTCTCCTAAACCAGGCTGTAACAACCTTTCCTGATGTTTAAACTCACCAATCTGTCTGCGTGAGGGGATTCTGCCCCCATCCTCCTGCTCCTTTATTTGCAGCTAGGGTCTGGAGTAGACCCCCTTTTGGTAGGGTGCCAAAAAAGAGTTGGAGACTCCCCTCCTTTCCTTTGCTTCCCTGGGTAGTTCTTTAAGGAGCCAGTTTTATTTTGGAGCCTTCCTTGTGCTGCACATGCACCGAGCTGAGGATGTTTTGCAGTTGCTCCTTCCTCCCAACAGGCACTGTAGGGCTGGGGTTGCTTTAATTTCACATGCCAGCTGCGCTGTGGGTTTGGGTCAAACACCCTTTCCCTTCACACGGCGAGGACAGGCCCTGCAGGCGCTGCGTGTGCAGCTGCTGCTCCCTGTGTTCCAGCCTGCTGGTAAAGCTCGCCCCGAGTCCGAAACGGTGCCTTTTGGCTGCCCACGAAGGGCGGGAAGATCCAAGGACAGGTCTCGGGAGGGCTGGGGGGGAGAGGCAGCACAGAGAGACAGAGTCTTACCCTTCCCAGCCAAGCTGTTTTTAGGAGAAGGCGTCACCTTTTGCCTTGGCAGGCACAGGGAAACAGTGCCCAGCCGAGACAGACACCACTGGAAGCTGTGGAAGCTGCTGCCTGTTTTGGTGGGATTGAGCAGGAATGGGATTTGCCAGGGATGGAAGGGCTGGGGGGGGTGGTGGTGGTGTTGAAATCCCCCCATGCTGCTGAGGCAGAGCCCTCCCTCCCCAGCAGGAACACCACACGTGCCATTTCCAAGCATTCCCCCTTTCTTCCCCCCGGGTACAGCCCAGGTCCCTTCCCACTGTCCGGAACACCTTGAGCAGAGCGTTCAGTAACCTCTCCTGGTGTGTGGTGTGTTCATTGTGCTCCTGGGCCGCCCTGCCCCCAGGGGGGCTCACATTTCACCCTGGAGTTGCATCGATGATTTTAGAAAGAACCAGTGTTTCTGGGAGTGGAGAAAATAGCAGATACTTTTTATTCAAGAGCCAGGCTGTAGCTGAGCAGCAGCTGAGAGCAGAGGCCCATTGGAGCACCAGACAGTGCCGGTGACACTGGGGCACTGCTGGGGTTCAGGGCAGGACACGGGCACTCTCACTGTCCGTGGAAGGTACACGTATGCGTTTCAGGGTGGATGCAGCCTGAAGTATTTCTTTTGTATCCATTTTGGGGTGGTTTTATTCTAAACTCCTGCTGCTTTGCCCTCATGGTGTTGCTGGGGGCAGTTACAGCCCAGCTTTTCATGGTCCTAGACACATCCCCAAAAATCCCCATTGATGCGAGACCAGCCAGTTCCTTGGTTGATGTGAAAGGCTCTAGAAAAGCTGGAGACATTTCTGAACTGAGTCACAGGAAAGGATTTTATGTCAATGACTGAGCTGTGCATGTGGTTGAAATTTAGCTGTTGTCCAAACAGATCGATGGGGGAGACACAGGCCAAACACCTAAACCAAACACCAGACCTGAAGTGCAGGGGAAGCTGTAGCTGCTGCACCCCGGTTCTCCGTTAACTGTGCCATTGAGAGCTTTGTGTCAGCTCTTTGCAATTTCCTTTATTTTAACAGGTACTGAACTAAAAAAATCCCCATACTCTGAATAAAAAATAAACCTTTCCTCACAACATCCCAACAGGGTCCCTCCACTCTGCTGTTGGCAAGGACGTTTTTGTTCCAGCTGGGAATTTCTGTGCATCCACATGGTTCTGAGGAGGTTAAAAACATAATAAAAAAGAGTAACTAAATAAATAATAACTTTCTGGGAACTACTCTGGAGCTGAGCCTGCCAGTGCTTGACAAACTACAAGTCACCCATCCTTTTTTCCCCACTGTACAGTGACACTGGAGTGAGGTTTGGGATTGCTGTAAGGAAAGTTCTCTTTTCCAGGGCAGGTAGCTGGGATGGGATAAGTAGCTGCAGGGACAGAGTGGTGATTGGGGCTGGCTCCAGGCTCCCCTTTCCCAAAAGAGGTTTTGTTTCCATGCTGAGTGACTCCTGCGGAGGTAAAACCTTTGCTCCTTTGGGACTTTCTCAGCCCGCGTGTAAGAACAGTCTGTGTTTCTCTCCCTCAGGATGTAGCCATTTCTCCAAGGCAGAGGGATGAGGTCATCCAGTGGCTGGCCAAGCTCAAGTACCAGTTCCACCTTTACCCAGAAACGCTCGCCCTGGCCATCAGCCTCTTGGACAGGTTTTTAGCAGCAGTAAAGGTAAATATTTGCAGCTCCACAGACGGAACAGATTCCTGGCCCTGCCGCACTGTTGCTGTGTGCAGTCCGAGCGGTGGGGCCGGACGGAAGCGCTTCCTTCCCCCGGCACTCGCCCCTGCCCTGCTCACACGTGCGTGGGCAGCACCTGCTCTGCTCTGGAGCCTGATCCAGGGGGGAGTTGGGCACCCAGAGACCACTCCCTGCCTGAGCCTGGGCTGACTCAGGAAGGCAAAGGCAGTGCCCACGAGCCCCAGCTACAGCCCCAGCCCAGCCCTGGGACACAGCACCAGGGAAGGGCCCTGCTCACCTCCACGGCTGTGTTCCTCCCATTTGTACCCCCCAAATTGCTGGGGCACCTGCTAGCAGGAAACCAGCTGGAAAAAAAACTGAGGAGAAGTTTGGGCCTGGCAAGGGGAGTGGTGCAGGGAAGTGGGGAAAAAAATGGGTGAAGAAGATTGAGACATGGGCAATGACTTTTGGGGGAGTAGTTCCTTACCAAGCTGCTCTACAGTCTGATGGACTCCGTCTTGGACTGATGTCCAAGAGGTGGGAAGGAGAAAGCAGACACAGGTGGAGGCTGTCCATGTGACAGCTGTGCCCTCCTGCTGTGCTGAACCCAAACAGAATCGCTGAGCCCCTTTGGGTTTAAGGCTGTTCCTCCATAGAAAGTGCTTAAAAAAGGGGGGAAAAACATTTGGGCTCCCTGCAAGTCGGACCTGCTGCCCCTCTGGCCCTGTTAGCTGGGCCGTGCTTTGCACCTGCCAAGTAACCAAACAAACTGTGCTCCAACCTGGAATGCCTGGCCTGGAGCTGTGAAGTCAGGCTTTGGAAGTTCATCTCTTGCCACATTTGCTCAGTTACTTTCTGTCCTCAGCAGTCTGTGCTCTCATCTGCACGTGTCTCACCCCACCACCAGCGTGTTGGGTAAGCAGTATCGCTTAGGAGATGGGAGCTGGAGGATGCATTCCCAGCCTGTGCCCTTGCTTTCCCGTGTGAGAGAGTTTGGTAGAACACAAGTGACATCATTCATTAACTCCCCCCTTAAATATTAATAAATATTGATCATGTTTTCATGCAAGCTATGGAAGTTATTAAGAACCCAAAGCAGCTGATTTATTGAAATGCTGAGATGGCAAAGATTTAGATCCCTCAGCAGCCAATGCCCTCAAGTGCAGGTTTTCTTTCAGCAAGTTGGAGCAGCCAGGGAATCTGTACTGAAAGCACGGGAATACGATCCCAGAGCCCACTGCATGCTTTGGGCAGTGAGCGGGAAAGGGAAAAGGGGCTTTGCCTGGGTGAACACTGTGCTCCCTCCCCAGTTTTCCTCTCCCATAAAGCTCATTCCTCTGATGCAGCCGAAGTCCTGCTTTTTCACCAGGGACTTCTCTGTGGGATTTTATTATGAACACCACCAGTCCCTTCCCCAGGAGCAGACCTGCGATTGCTGGGACTGGCTGTTAGCCACAACCAGCAGTGTTGGTGTATCTCACTGCACAGCACTGGTTAGCCCTCAGCAGGGCCCAGTCCCTGCCCTGCGGGAATTCATTCCCTTGGACACCTGAATGCACAGGTGCAGGTTGTGAGTCAAATTCAGGTTCGGTGCAGGTTTTTCACTTCCCTTTGCCTTCAGCATCTCCGACTGCAGGCAGGAGGCCCAGCTGCCAGGAGCTGTTCACAGCTCTGCCGCCGTGTCAGGGTTTAGGAACAGCCTCTGCCTTTTCCAGCCCTGGCCACTCTGGAGGAGGTGGCCATGGCCAGTGGTTGTTACACTGACAGTGGAAAGGAAGCCCCTTGTCAAGGTGGTCACATGTACAAAGCTCACAAAAAATCCCCCTTTCCCCTCCAAATTCCACTTACCTTGCCTAAAAACCATCTCCCAGTGGAAGGGACCAGCTCTCCCCCACTAATCCCTGGGCCACATTTTTGGGAACTGTAGTGTGAAATTACAAGTGGTAATTTCACAAGGGTTTTTTTAGAAGTTTTTCTGAGTTACAGTTCCCCAAGCAAAGACAGTCTTTTCCAATTCCCATTTCCTTTCCCATTCCTTGTCAGACCCAAGGCAGCACTCGGAACAGAGCTCTGCTGCAGCAGGTGAAGTGGCTTTTCTGAGAGGGGACGAGCTCCCCTTAGGATTTTCTCTTTCCCACTTCTGCAGCAGTGCCTAAACTTGAGCTCTTTCCAGTCCAATGCTGCCCACTCCAATCATGGGGCTGGCAGATCCCTGCCCTGCCTGACGTCACGGAGCAGGGATTTGTGCTTGGCACGGCTTGCCGCTGCCAGGGCGTAGTCAGAGGTCAGCCTGCACATCCAGAATGAGACCCTGGGGCTCGGGAGGCCCCAGCAGAAGGATCAGGGCATCGCTGCTGCATCACACTGACACAGAGCCCTCTCTGCTCTCCTGTCCCGCAGGCCCGTCCGAAGTACCTGAACTGTATTGCAATCAGCTGCTTCTTCCTCGCTGCAAAGACCATTGAGGAAGACGAGGTAACTCTGTTCTTCCTACCTTGGCACTGTCGGATTATCTGCCCTTCCAGCCCTACCTTTGCTTGCTCGTGGTGGCTGATGCTTGCCAGGACAGGAACGAAGAATTTGGTGTGATTTCTCTAATGATTGGTTCTCGTTTCCTTTTTTGCCTTGGCTTTTGCAGAGGATTCCAGTACTGAAAGTGTTGGCTCGGGATAGCTTTTGTGGTTGTTCTCCAGCTGAAATTCGCAGAATGGAGAAGATCATCCTGGATAAACTGAACTGGGATCTCCACATGGCAACGCCACTGGATTTCCTTCATATTGTAAGTGAGGGGCTACTGATGTTCTTTCTGGTGTCCGTCAGTGCAAATAATGTGTCAAGAAGCACCTAGACAAAAATTATACCTGTAGAGGAGCAAAGACTTTGGAATGTATTTGTAATTCCTCTGTACCTGTAGCTTCTGAAAGAAAATGCCTTGCCAGAGAATTTCAGAGGAGACCTGTCACTCTTGGAGCGTAGTATCCAAAGCATGGGTCTGCTCTCTGTCCCTTTGGCCTGGTCTGGGATGTGTTAAGCCATAGACTCACAGCTCCTGAAAATCGTGCCCCTAACTCTTCACTGCCAGGGTTTTCCGCAAAGCTAAATGCCAGGCAGCAGAGAAACAAGGAGTGCAGCCATGGAGAAAGCCCCAAGGCTGGGCTTTGAGTGTGGATCCATGCCTGCTGCAGGCCTGCGTGGCCAGGAGCCCAGTCCATGCATGAGAGGAGACCAAGGGAGGTGTCCTGAGGTTCTCTGTGGAATTTGATCCTCACTCCTTACCTGAGGAGTTTGTCCAGGACCCCTGAACGCCACGTTTGTGCTGGAGAGAGAAGGGTGGAGGGGAAGGCCTTTTGCGGAGCCCTAGAGCCTGGTTCCCGAGCAGGTCCCACCAGAAAGGCTGGGCCAAGCTTTGGTGGGTTCAACACGATGGGTTTTCCCCCATGGGGTGGAAGTTGCCTCCAGGGGTAGGCTGGAGGATCCTCCTGTGTCCAAGCCATTGTGACGGTGTGCCATGGCCTGGCCGGCGCCACCAGCTGCCTCCTGTGCTTGTGTCCCGCAGTTCCACGCCGTGGCGGTGTCCAGCAGGCCGCAGCTCCCGGCCCTGCTGCCCACACCGAGCCCCTCGCAGCACGTGGCGGCGCTCACCAAGCAGCTGCTGCACTGCATGGCCTGTTTCCAGCTGCTGCAGTTCAAGGGCTCCATGCTGGCGCTGGCCATCGTCAGCCTGGAGCTGGAGAAGCTGCTCCCCGACTGGCTGGCTCTCATCATCGAGCTGCTCCAGAAGGCACAGGTGAGGAGGGCAGTGCACACGGAGCGGGGAGGGACTGGGGCCGCATCCTGCTCGGTGCTCCAGCGATCCAGGCCAGCCAGGGCTTTGGGATCCCTTGCTGCCCATGGCTGCCTGCTGTTCGCCTGTGTGGGGATGGCTGGGTCTCAGCCCGGAGGGACAGCAGTAGGGACACTGCTGCCAGGTCTCGGTCCTGGCCACATCCATGGGGTGACAGGGGGAGGAGCTGTGTGCCGGGATGTACACAGGCCCTTGCTGCGCCAGGGAGAAAACACATCAGGGAAAAATTCAACTTGTTAGCAGCTCTGCCGTTCATTCCAGCATACGGGCAACCTTACAGGGAACCTCGCAGGTACTGGGAACACACTCCGGCTGCTAAAAACAGGCAGTGAAATCCTTTAATACCTCAAAGTTCTGCCTTCTTCCCCCCACGATTCCCATGAAGGTGCAGGAAGGAGCAGGGGGTATATCTTAGGAAGTCACTGTGGTAGGGGTCCTGCGTCCAGCATGTTGTTGCCAAGTGAGGCAGACAGGTGGTCGGGGCGTTGGGAGCCCGTGCCCTCTCCTCACCCTACCATTGATCCCACAACAGCGGTACCTCTGCTTGTCTTCCCACTCCAGATGGACAGCTCGCAGCTGATCCACTGCCGGGAGCTCGTGGCACATCACCTTTCCACTCTGCAGCCTTCTCTGCTGCCCAACTCTGTATATGTCTACAGTCCCCTCCAGCAGACCCTGGTGACCTGTAACAGAGGAGCGTTCCACCGCCAGCCCTCCTCTGTCCCAGGGCCGGGTTTCTCCAAGGACAACGGCCGGCCAGAAGCGCCCGTCACAGGTACAGCCGCGCTCTTCCCGCGCCTGCCCGCCCCCGCCAGCGGCTGCAAGCCAGGCTCCGCCAAGCGCAAGGTGGAAGAGATGGAAGTGGACGACTTCTACGACGGCATCAAGCGCCTCTACAACGAAGACCTGGCTCCGGAGGCAGTGGCCCTGGAGAACATGGGCTCTGTTTGCGGCGCCGACGTCTCGCGGCAGGAGGGCAGCGTGTCCCCTTGCCCGCCTCTGCAGCCGGTGTCTGTCATGTAGCTGCGAGTGCCACCACGGGACCTGGCAGCCCGTGTCCTCAGCGGGGCGAGAAGGGGCCGTACCTTGTCAGGCTGAACTGAAGGGAGCCAAAAGAAAACCAGGAAAAAAAAAAATCCCAACCCTTTTCTGAATTTTATTTCTTGTGCGGCTAATTATAGTTCCACTATTTAAGCACTTAAAAACACAAAAAAGTATAAAAATCTAAAAAAGACCCAAAAACCAAACAAAAAAAGTAGCAAAAACCTGTTCCTTTCTAGTGTTGTTGGTTCCACTGTTTTTCTGCTCCTGTGTGTTGTAACCCATTGTCCACATCCGAGAGCTCACATCAGCCCTGCAGAGCTCTTCCGGGTTTCCCAGCCAACTAACACCTCTCTGATCCCATTTCCACCTGCTCCTTGCTCCCCTTTCTGCTTCTTCCTCTTTTAGTTCTCAGCCAGTCTCGTGCATGGCGTTCTGTCCTGCCCCACCTCCACCACAGCTTTGTTTTGCCCTTCTAAACAGAAAACCTCTTTTGTTAATACTTGGGTGTTTAAATGTGCTAATATTGAAAAACTGGATTTAAACAAAAGATTAGGCAGGAAAAAACCCCAAACCAATGCTTGCAAGCTGCTCCACACTTCAGTAATTCTCACAGGAGTGTGAAGGTGCTCTGTGCCTTGCACAGAGACTTCTCCCAGTTAGACCAGTTTGCTTTTCCCAACACAGAAAGCAGTTACTGGGTTTTGTATCACTAGAACTGAAACTATGTTTTTCTTGCTGTGTTGCACTCAGTGTGAATTCTCACCAAGGCTTGGTGCTCTCCATCAAGTGTAACCCTTTAATTGTGCAGAGCCTGGTTTTCCCTGCACATTTCCCAGCACTGCTGGGTGAGGTGCCGGGGTGGCTGTGGATGCCTGAGGTTTGGAACGTGTGTCACTATCAGCCACAGAACCAAAACAAAACACCCCCGACCCTCGAGTTTTGTGTTCATGTAACTTCTAACCAAGAGTCAGACCTTTAACGCGTCCTCCATGTGACACCCTGTTCTCAGAACACCCTGTCCCAACTGTAAGCTCTCTCCACAGCCCTGAGGAAGGTATCGTATCCAGAGCCATTGTACTGATGAAAGCCTTCTGGTAGCAATAAAGAAAGTTGTCCTGGATTCCCAGTCTGGTGTTGTGCTTTTCACCCGAGACCTGGATCGGTTTTACCCGGAGGCTGCCAGGGAGCTGCTCTGTGCCAGACCCTTGGAAAGGTGACATGAGAGGTGCTGGGCAGCCAGGGGAGTCACCCAACATGAACTCATTGCCTCTGCAGCAGTTCCAGCTTTAGCCCCAGCTCTGGTGCTCCTCGCTCCAGGCTGTTGCCCTTCCAGGCTGAGTGCCTGGCTGGGACACTGCTCCACGTCCCCTGTCCTGGAGCCCCTCCTGCTCTGTGCCTTCCAACGTTCCATCTTACTGCAGCAGTCCACCACGACAGCCTTCTCTTGGGTTCCGGCTTGTTCCTGCCGTGGCTCAAAAAAGCCCCCTGAAGACCACATTTCTCAGCAGGGGGTGTCTCCCTTCCTGCCATCCTTACAGTATTTCCAGTCCCCGACCTTTTCCATCCCACAGCTCAGTTTTCCAAAGCCAGGCTGCTGAGCAGGCTCAGGGTGTCACTAGCACACCCCCAGCAAAGCACCCTGCCGCTGTAGGATATCCCCAGTTCTGGGGCTCCCTGCTTCCAGCTCATGGCATGTTACACATCTTTTCCAGTTAAAATGACACTGGCTTCTCCCCCTCCCCATGCTCCTTCCCCCCAGGTTTAAGGGCATGTTCCCCCTTCCCTGCTCGCAGCACCAGCACACAGGCACTCGCGAGGATCACAGCCCGTTCCCATCGCAGATGCGCACAAGGAGAGGAGTTGGCACGGAGATGGGAACAGGGAGGCTGTGCCAGCTGGCAGGGCCCGGCTGGCACAGCAGGGAGGGGAGCTGGGCCTCAGGAGAGGTTTAGGTGCCGCTGGGGCAGTTTGCTGTCCCAGGTGTGCTGCAGGCCTGGCTGTGCATCGCTCTGGGAAGGCAACTGTGTCCTTGTTGCCGCTTCCCGCTCCCCAGAGCCACATGACAGGAGCAGGTCCTGCACCACCCCACACTGGGCACAGTCCCGGCTCGTGGCAGCCTTTGGGGGTGACCTCTGCCTTCCAAAATGACCCTGATTAACAGCATCACTGTGGCTCTCCCAAAATTGCCCAGAACCCTTCCTGGCCTCCTTGTGCTGCCCGGAGATGGCCAAGCCCCAGTGCCGACTCGGCAAGCCCTGGGAAGCAAACGCCTGCAGAGGCAGGCTCAGTCTCCCTGGCTGCAAGGCAGCTTTCCTGCTCCCCGGCCCCAAACACAGGCATGCCCCAGCCCCAGTGGGCTGCAGAAGGAGACAGACACATTTTATTTCCTTGCTGCTGTGTACAAACCCACCTCAATTCCCTTGTGCCAGGCAACTCCAGCTCAGCAAGGCTCAGACACAAAGCCTGTCCCTGGTCCAGATGAGACACACTGCAGTGTCCTGCTGTCCGGCTGTGCTGGCATAGGCCCTGGACACTTGTGGGCACTTCTCTGGCTGTGGCACCTGACAGCATCCCGTTGTTTTTGCTCTTCCCTGGAGTGAGTGCAGCAGCTGCCCCCTCCTGCCCCACCCTGCATGGCCCCCATCACCTTCAGCAGCAGGCTGACTTCCGTGCTGCTCCCACTGTTGGAACACAGGGCCATACTGGAGCACTGCCAGGGCTCCTTGTTTCCCACAGGAAAAGATTCCCTGATGCCCTTGACTCCTCACATTCATGTGACCTTCCCACAAACTTCACAGCACCCCAGTGCTTCACGTCACAGACCTGCCCAAGATGCCAACACAGGGTCTGTGCTCCAGGGGGGCCCAGAGCAGTGAAGGCCAGGAGCCCAGCATCTCCCCCAGGAGCACTGGGATGAAACCACTGCATTCACAAACTCAATCGTGCTTTTGCTCAGTGCCCCAAGCCCAGGGAGCTCCGCAGGGCACAGCAGCCCCATCCCAGCGGAGCACTGCTGCTTGTTTCCAAAAGTCTTTATCTATAATCCCAGCTCAGCCTCACAAACTGTGCTGCTCCCTGCAGCACCCGGCTTCCCTGAGCCCCTAAAGGGTTGGCTCTCCAGACATGAGAGCACAGACCCTCATCAGCAGCTACACAAGGGTTAAGCCCAAAGCATGACTTTTCAACTGGGAGCGGATGAAGTGGCTTTCCCAGCTCTGCTGGGGACACTTGGTGACAAACAACCTCTCTGAGCCGCCCCCTCTCCGCGCTGACACCTCTCCCCCAACAGCTGCAGCCATGCAGGAAGCAGCTGAAGGTCACGTCGCCATCCCTCCTCCCAGCCCTGGGGTGTAGGAAAGCCCCCACCAGCGTCTGGCAGCTCCGCCCCTTGTTCCACCGACGCCGCTGGCACTGTCCGTGCCTTCTGCTCCCTTCTTTCCGCCCCGTATCCACCACCAACGGATTGTGACTGTTTTCCTTATGGACCTGTTCTCCCTGAATTTACCTTTAAAAACAAAACCAAACCCCGTAAACCCCAAAACCTTCTGCTTACACTGTCTACTTCAACAACCTGGGGCTACAAACTCCGGAAGCTTAGTACCTGCTCTGTAAAGAAAGCTACTCCATGTTTCGAGCCCATTCCTTTCGAGCTAAGTGCCCGCTGAGTCTAGTTGCGATGATTTGGTGACTGGCAGTTCGGCACGCACCGCCATCGAGCTTTCTAACAGTCACAAATAAATTTGGGCTGCAGGGGACCTCTAGAGGACATGTGCTGCCACCTCCTGCTCACAGCAGGGCTGGCTCCTCCCTCACCTCTGCCTTCCCCTCTCCAAACGGAGCCACCTCACCTGGCAGGCTGCCTGCTCCATCCCATTTACCGTTAGTGCCCTTCTCTAACTCTGCTCTGTCCTTGTGGAGACACGAAGTCCAGAGCTGCAAGTAGGACTCAAGGCACCAGCACTGCAAAACTCTACAGAGCTGCAAAATAAAGACAGTCCGTGTGAGTATCAGCATTTGGGTTGTGGCCATCTACTTGCCTTTGTATTAAGCTTCTAAAAAATTTCCATTTGGAGTTTCGAAGTAAAAACAACAAAAAAGTGCAAGGACTGAGAGAAGCATAAGGAGAGGATTCCCTCCCTGAAACAGGGTCTCACAGAAGCCTGCAGGAGCCATCCAGCGGCTGGGGTGGCTGCTGGGCAAGTAGCCAGCAGGGTACCTGGGCAAGCTGCAGGCCACCATGGCTGCACAGCCCACAGCAAGGCCCTCGGGCCCCCAGCAGTGGTCACTGACACTGCAGACTGGCACAGGGGCCACCACTGGAAGAAATGACAGACTAAACTGGGCATTTAATGGGCAAGGCATGTTCTCGGTCAACAGTGACCACCTTCGTGTGCAGAGAACCCCAGGCCAGGGGGACGCTCGCCTGCCTGAGGCACAGGGGCTCAAGCACCAGCATGCCCTGAGCCCCAGCAGCCCTTGGCTGCAAGGTTAATCACTATTTTCAGGCTGCACGGTTAATCACTATTTTTTCTGAAAATGGGCAGCTCAAGCCATGGCTTGTTGGTAGGGATGGGTGGCCTGGGGCACGCAGGGATTCCATCCTGCAAGTGGTGGTTCCCAGTTAAGACAAACACCCACAGAGTTCTGCAGAGCAAGAGAGGGATGGACACAGCCAAGATTTAATCCAGCAATGGCCTCCACCCTGTTTCATGCTCAGAAGGCTGAATTGAACACATTTTAGAGCTGGCCATCTGGTGGGAGGCACTGAGTACCACCTGAGGCCCCTGCAGCCTCGAGAGCAGGGCAGGCTCTGGTTTTGGTATTACTGCAAATGCTGTCCAAAGCTACACTTGTGCAAATATTCAAAGCCCTTCAGGCTGGGCAACAGTCAGCAAGTCCAGCTACATGCCAGGCTAACGGGTACAGCACATGTGAGGCCAACACTCAATAACCTTTCTGAGTGTATCTATAAAGTCACTTCTTTGGTTGCAAAGGTTTCCAAGACAAGCCGTTTTCCTTCCACCTGACTGGAGAGAGCTGACTCTCGTCACTGAAGAGTGCTGCAAAATATTGTGCTTCTGAAAAAAACCCAGCAGATTTCAGCAGAGCCCCTCCACAGCTGGCACGTTGCACACGGATTGCCAGAGGCCAAATCTAGACCATCTCATGGTAGCTTTTCCACAGCAGGTTAAAGGAAGGGAATTCCTTGATTAAGGTTCACAGATGCAAAGAATAAATCACTAGTATTCGGTTAAAAATAAAAGTGCATCACTCTACACAAAACAAGAACCCAAGAGGCTCAGGCTGCCTCCTTCCATCCATCCCAAACCAGCTGGAGGTCACTACACACATTTACAGGTTTTGTTTTTACCTTCAAGCAATCCTTTGGCACTTCTCAAGCTTTTCGATTGAGTTCACTTCCAAAGTAAACCAGGTAGAAATTTTAACAACTTGCCCACATTCAGGACTGTTAAAAAAATAATCACTAATTAGGCTTCATGAAAACAAAATGAAGCCCTCGATTTAAGTATGAGCCAGTGCAGCTCAGCTATACAAAACCAGAATCCTGCTTTGCCCATAGCAAGGCACATCAGCCAGAAAATAAGGCCCTGACTGTCCAGGACAGGCTCCATCAGTGCCACAGGATGCAACATCCACCTTCACACAGCGACACACTGAGAACACCACCAGGTCTACGGAGAGATTTCCAGCCATGCCAGAGGAGCACAGGACGCCCTTGAGACGAAGCTGTGGTATCCAAAGCAGCCAGGCTTGAGGCAGAAATTAAATCCTCCAGCTAAGCACACTCACCCCCAGTCTGTCGTTCTATGTGTCACCAGCAGTGTGTGCATGTTATGGCAAAAGAAGTGGGGAGGGAGGCAAAAAAATCCAACTAACCCAGATGTCACATTGTGGCCGAGCTCCCTCCGGCAGCCGTTCCCTCTGGCAGTGCTGGAAGCCTGGACGCTGTCAGAGCCGCGCCGGGAGCGGGCAGATCCCGCACAGACACACAGCACAGCACACCCTCAGACGCACGGGTGGGAACAAAGGGGAAGGAGAGGAGGGCAGACGTGATGGAGGAATGAGATGGCTCTTCTCCTGGCAGGGGTGCCCGGATCCGCAGCTCTTCCAGTGCCCTACGGTCCACTGGGAGAGGGGGTGTGGGGCTTTGGCAAGGTGACGGTTACATAAAGAAGAAGCTACAGAAAAAGAGAAAAACAGAAGAGAGAAGAAACAGAGGTTCAGAATTGAAATGAAAAAGTGGTGGGGGGGAAAAAAAGAGGAACAACATTTTCAAGTAAGTCATGAGGGAAGGAATGCACTGGGGAGGTGTCACACACACCAACTCCACCAGAGAAGCCTGAGCTCCCCAGGACACCAGCTGAGGTGGGGAACAAGCTCACGACCACCACAACAAATGACTGACCAACAGCAGCACAAACCTACAGAGGCACCTCAAAGGCACAGAACGACCTGCTGGGAAGGCAGAGGCTCCTGTCACCCCACTACAGAACAGTAACAGCAAACATCACAAAGGCCACACAAAGACCAAAGCTTTGGGTAAAAATATATTTCCTCTCCCCACTTCAAGTGTTGGCAATATTTGGATCTGTAACCTGAAGCATATACAAGAAATAACTGAGCTTATGCTATACGGTTATTATTCCATCTGTAATTCAAAAACTGAAATATTTTAACATCAAATAAAGTGACAATATCTAACAGATGCATACATATAATTTGCATTAACACTGTATGTAGGTTACACAATTGTTTAGTTACAAACATGGGTTATTTTCCAATAGCAAGGTAATAAGTCCTACATCTATGGTTTAAGGCAATCAGGATATTAAAAATGTATACAAATACAAGATTTCTACCGCTGTTCACAGCTTTGTTTTCTGGTAATTAAAAAAACCCTTCATATCCGTAGAGCTCCGTGCCGGCACACGCTGGTGAGAGGGCCACGGCTATCACACCCTGCACATGCAACCTGGGCCCTCGGAGAAGGAACTCACAAGGGGACTGGAGTCAAATGGACAGATCTGATGTGGTCACACACAAAGAAGGAATTTCCATCCGCGCTTGGACGGTTTGGGAGAAGCAGAACAAGAACTGCCTTCAGAAACATCGGTCCTGTTTAACATGGACGTACTTCCAGGGAGACACGAATCTCCCTGATGGGATTTCAAGCTGTCAGAAGCACACGGAGGGGGTGACTGGAGTGGCAGCTCTCCAGCTGGTGAGGAGCCCAGGGTGGGTGCCAGCGCCTGCTTTCCCCGTTCCTGGTGTGCCACAGGAGATGCATTTCAAGATGATGGATTTCACGACCACGAGCTCCAAGGGCACCTTCCTACTCACTGCCCTCCCGGAAAGGAACTCCCAGACCCCCGGAAGGTTCTAGGGGAGCCAACCCTTATCCATCTCCTCCTTTCCCCACTGCCTGCCAGACCCACGTGTGTCCCCCTCTACAGAGCAGCCACAGCCCCTTGCAGAGACCTGGATTGTCTTTGCTTTTCCATTCTGGGGGTTTGCTTCACGCCCTAGGAACATCACCATCCCAGAAAAAAGCATGTTTCAGTGTGCTTTCCTGCTGCTTTGTATTAGCCTAAGGACTGAAATCCACCTTGTCAGGAACATGCAGTTTTAGAGGAGTTTTAACCACCCCACTTGCAAGTAAGCAGACTTGGAGAATCTCCCAGAAAAGCACAGCTGGTGTCCCGTCAGGAGCGAGGCAGGAAGGGTCAGTCTCCTACAGCTGTACTTACATGCAAAGGTGAAAGCACATCCAGCCAGACCTGAGGGTATCATTCACTCCATGCATATCAGAGGCTACTGTGAAAAAAGGCATAGGGAAAGAAAAGCAACAAGTGCAGCAGGAACAAGCTAAACATGGCCTAGGGGTTCAAGATGGGGGAAAAAAGTCACTACCATCTCCTTTGGCAAAAAACCAAAACAGTACCTTTGACATCTTCAAGTTTGTGGTTTATTCCCAGTTTCTCCAACACAGCTTGTTTTCTGCTGGAGAAAAACTCAACCAAAAAGACACTAATGCACTTGGCCACGGCTTTCTGTCAAAAAGGAAAAGCTCAACTCAGCTGATTTCCCCTGCTAAACATCCCTTAAAGGGCTGTTAAATGAAGCAGGAGAAATAAATGTTAAAATTAAGTTTTCTACTTGGCACAAAACACTGGTAATTAAAAAGAGGACATGCACAGAGACAGCTGAAGCAAAGCATATTGCCACGAGCACTTGGTGATGGGCATGTGATGTGACTGTAAAAAACTCATGCAAACAACTCAGACTTATTCCTTCACAACTCAAGATTTTAAAGCTGAGTTTGCCAGAAGCTACAAGAACCAGAATTTCATTTTTCCAAACAACCCTGCAGCAAACCTATTTAACCTGATGAAAAGTGCATAGTTGGCAAGTTTAGGAGGGAAAAAAAAAATTTAAAAAAACCCAAACCAAACCAAAAATTTAAAAAAACACGAAAAAAAGGATAAATATGTCAACTATTTTATTTCCAGCTTATTTATCCATTTTTGCTGTCTGTCCAAGACATGGTATTTAGATATCCTCTTCCTAAAGCCATGTTTAAGCAGTGAGGGTTAAAAAGCAATACAACCCATAAGCTAACCCCCAAGCACTTCCCAATCCAGCACCTGAGGAAGAAGTGATAAAAAAAGGGATAGCAGGAAGAGTTTTGTGTAAGAGGACTTTAAAGAAGGCAACAGGAGACTGCCTAGCTAGGAGCAGAGGAAGCGCTGGCTGTGCATTGGCAGAGGAAGAAATCCAGGAGTCATAGGGTAAGTATGGCTCACATCTCCTTGGGAAGGAAGGGAAAGACTCTGTCCAAAAGCAGTGGCATGGAAAACACACATTAAACAGATCCACTTCCACTGTGCACTGGCCAGTGAGCAGGGCCTGGCTTATCCTACATCTCCTTGGCGTGTTCTAGGGACACCTGAACAGGACATCATTCCTGCGGCAGGAGGGCTGGGGGGCAGCGCAGCGACCGTGTGTCCAAGCACCTTCTCTCCCTTGACCTGGAATTCTGGAGCCCAGAGCCTCGCAAGTCTGTATTTAAGTTTGTGCAGGAATGCTCCTGGAAAATCCAAGAGGATGCTGAAGGCTCTATCTCCTCCCTGCCCAGGCATTTGATTCCATAAGGGCTGCTAAGCCTTGCTAAGGTCCCGCCTGTTGGAAACCAGGTGGGATTTTAAGGGGGGTCCCAAAGGTTTGAGGCAAGTAGTGCAGGGAGAGCAGTGCTGGGAATGGTCCTTCCCCGAGGCAGCCGGGGCATTCGGCCGCAGCTGCTCCGCTGAGCTGGAAGGGAGGCTGGAAAACCAGGCCAGCACAGGCCAGCAAAGCCAGCCGTGGTCAGGGCAGACAGCACAAAACAGGAACTAACACAAATTATCATGCAAATGTCACGGCATGCAAGGTCAGTTACACTTGGTTATCTACGCACACATCCCCCCTCCCTCTCTCCCGCAGCGGGACTGGGGCTGCTGCAACACATCAGCTCCTGAAGGAATGCGGGTCAGGCTAAACTCCAGGTTTAGCCATGCCATGGACTGGGCTGGCTAGGACATTCCTACAACACTCATTCCCTGGGGCTGGTGAATCCAGGGGCTCCCCAGGCACAGGCCTACTGCAGCCAGCAGCACTGAGGACACCTGAGTCAGTCAATACCTGAGCTGCTGACATCCAGCTCTGACTCTCAGTTCAAACTGGGGGCCAAAACTAATTTACTGCTGATGGTTTTGGTGAGAAAAAGACATGGTTTCATCATTACCTCGTCCCTCCACCCACCCCCCTGACCTTCCACTTGCATACAGTCCTGTACCCAATCCCTCTTCCTTCTTGTTCCCACTATGTTATTAGATGAGTTAATAGTTATTCATGTTAAAAAATGGAAAAAAAAATATAAAAAGAAAACAGATGGCAGAGACACATTACTGCAAAAGCAGGTGAATGCAGGAACATCCTTGGCTCGACAGGCTTTATGTGAAGCTTGCACTGCAAGTTAAAAAAAAAGAACAAAAAACAAAAAAGTTAGCACTAATTGAACTCAAAATGCAAAAAAAATAAAGAAAGCCAGGAGAGCCGACACCAGCAACCTGCTCCGGTGGGTGGGCATGCAGATGGATTATGGAATTACAAAGAAATTCAACCTCAAGGCTGGGCTCTACTCCAGCCCATGACAAGCAAAAGTAAAAAGAAAAACTGGGGGGACAGAAGTACTGACCAACCAACCACGTAAGCTGGTCCAGCTTACAGCCCGTCACCGCAGCACTCGGTTTGGGCTTTAGGGTTCGTTTGTTCCCAGCTGGGACATGGCTGCAGGTGTCCAGCTTGGGTTACTTCCCATGGGCATCCTTGCAGAAGGTAACTCAGGCATCTCACACCTGGACACCAGGATGTCTCCAAGCACTTCAGCTTTCAGAACCAGGTCAGATCCTTCAGGCATCAACAAACCCCTCTTTTTACAGGGTGTTGGGCCAGGCCCTGACAGGGGTGTTGCAGCTCAGGGACTGCTTTGGGACCGAGCACGGCCCCTGATGGCCAGACCAGGCACGTTGGACTGGAAACTTACGTGGAAAGGAAACTGAAAAAAAAAAGAAGTTTTACACTTGGCTTTCAGAAGAAGCTTTAAATAAACCGAGACAGAACCCAAACATATGGTCCCAGCTCCTGGGGGGCTGTGGATGAGCAGCAACACAGCGGCACATGTTGCGGCATGTGGCCATCTACCCAGCAGCAGGCAAGCACCAGAAGGCTGCTTGCCGCTCCCACTGGGTCTGTTGCCAGGAGCTCTCTCCAGACTGGTCAGCTTGGAAGCACAGTCCCATCCCAAAACTACAGCAGGGGCTCGGTCAGCGTGCTCAGCCCCACGTTCAGGCGAGTGCGCCAGTCTGCTCTGCAGCCACCCCTTCAGTGCCCGAGGTACACAGGTGTGCTGTCCCCGAGCACTGCTGCCGTCAGGCCAGAGCCCCAAACATTTTAGATAAAAGCTAGAGAATTCCTGGAGGAACAGTCTGGAAATCAGGAATGCCAAGCTCTCCCTCATGGACAGTCAGGCCAGTGGCAGATTTCACCCCGAGCCTTCCCTCCGGCATGCACAGCACAGTGGGAAGTCTCTGTTGTCCAAACTGGAGAACACTGATCCCACCTTGGGAAAAGAAAGCATTCCCATGAATTACTTTGTGGGGAGGCTGCAAGGGTCGGGCATGGCAAGGATTTCCTCTGGCAACTGCACAAGAAGCACCACAGGCCATGGCAGCAGAGAGAGAGGTTGGAAGCCTCAACTACACGAAACTGCAGCTTCACGTTAGAGTGCAAGGAGAAACTTAAAGCCTTTAGAAAACCAAGGTGTGCTACAAGGCAGGAGCATCAGCATTTCCCTTGAAAGCCTCTGTTAGTAACTCTGACACTAGAGAACAACTGCGGCAGGTACAGCACCTGGCGTGGAGCGACACAAAGGACACACTAAAACACGGGCATGTTCCTCGAGGCTGGATTTCCGTGAGTGCAGCAGCAAAGCAGAACCTGCGTTTGTCACGGTCGCTGGCAACACCCCTGTCTCACCCACCATGCTGGACCCAAATAGGAGCTCACACCGACTACTCAAAGGGACAAACTCCCCAGACCGTTCTGTACCGCGCTGCTCCTACAGCTAAGAGATGAAAAAGCCTGACTGCACAGTTCTTAAAAATATTAGGCTACCGACTCTGAGAGATAAGGAAAAGGGTCTTGAAAACTTGCTACTCCTTTTAGGGAATGCATCACCCTGTCCGAGTTCTCAGGGAGAGAAGACAGGTGCTCCAGCCTATCTGCAGAGGGGTGTTCCAGCATGCCTGGGCACTTGCTAGTTCCAGTGCTCAGCCCGACCGACGCCCATGGGTCTGGTCTCTAAGGATTTCTCCCCGAGCACAGCATGCAGCACACAGCACTCCACGGATTCCGGGGTGGGGCCCGCGGCCACGTCCTCAGCCAGCATCGAGCAGCACGGCTCCATAGGAGCTACATCAGTTTACATCAGCTGAGGAACCAGCCCGAGGCCCTCCCCACCTTCCCCGGGCAGAAGCAACCAACATCGGGCACCAAACCAGCGGCAGACACGGGGGCCATGCAGCGAATGTACAAGCTGTAAAACCCCAGGGCATCTGCAGTACAACTGCTGCCACACAGCTCAGCCCAGGCTGGAGCTCCCAGGCTAGCATGGGAAACACAAGTGTCTGAGCCACATCCCTACAGGCACTTGGCTCTTCCAGGGGTGACAGCTGGGCATTAAGCACCCGGCTTACTCTGAGGAACATCCCCCTTCTCTCTCGGGCAGTGAAAGCAGCGTGGAACCGTCATTTTTGTGTGGGGCTTAACCAAGTGTTTTCCACTGAGATTTGCTGCATCCACAGCTTTCCCAATGGCAAGTACCAACTAAGCACCCTTAGCACAGGTGACCCACAAAGGACTTGCATGAGCACCTTCTTACTAGGAACGGAAAAAGGCAGTGGAAGGTAAAGGATTACACTCCTAGGATATGTATATAAAATAGTGTCCTGGGTTACAATATAAGCTGTAACCAAAAGTGTGGAGTCTATTATCATCTTCACAAGCTGTTAAAGCAGGTGGGGCAGTGCTGTTATCTCCTACCATGACTCATCCCTGATAACTCCCTCCAGGGGCTATCTCTGTTTAATGGGCTATCAAGGACCCATTGCATGACTCATCGAATTACATCAGCCCATTGTGAGATGCTCCGCCCAGGGGGAAGAACCAAGCATTCCCACCTGGATATAATCTGGGGTTTGGAACAGCACAAGCAGCCCTTACCTACTGGATTCTCAGAGGACAAGATGGCGGCACCGGGCAAGCAATATGGGTTCATTATGCCCAAAAAGTTGCCACAGAAAAATCTGGTTTCAAAGAAGCTCTCGGTGTTTGCAGATGAGTCAGATGAAGAGCCAACTGTTGGGGAAAGTCTTCAAAGAGAAGCATTGAAAAAGCAAGCAATGAAACGGGCTAAACTGGAGATTCAGAAGGCTTTTGAAGAAGATGCTACGGTGTATGACTATGACAGTATTTATGATGAACTGCAGCAGCAGAAGAAGGAAAGCGGGGCCAAAATGTTAGCTGGAAACGACGCCAAAAAGCCCAGATACATCCACAGTATCCTCAAAGCGGCCAAGATTAGAAAGAAGGAACAAGAAAGACGAATGGAAAGAAAAATTCAGAAAGAGCGTGAAATGGAAGGAGGGGAGTTTGCACACAAAGAGGCTTTTGTGACTTCAGCCTATAAGAAGAAGCTGCAAGAAAGAGCTGAGGAGGAGGAGAGAGAAAGAAGAGAATCAGCTCTCGAGGCACACCTGGATGTGACCAAACAGAGGGATCTCAGTGGATTTTACAGACATCTTTTAAACCAGCGTGTGGGGGAAGAAGAGATGCCTAAATGCAGCTTCCGTGAAGCCAGGATAAAGGAAGAAAAACGTGACAGTCAGGATGAACCCAACAAAAGGAACAAATGCCCGTCGGAAAGACAGAGTGAAGACCTCTAAGAAAGAGAGTAACTCACATGCTGATACCGACCTAGGAACTGATAGTAGTGATGATGACAAGAGGACTGCAGCCACCACTCAATCGGACTGCTACGGCCACCCTGCCCGGCAGGGTGTCAGGTCGTATCCTAACTCTGTCGGGTTAAGCCAGTATTTCTGTATTACTGCTTTGTTATATATGTATCCACTAGTAAAGAACTGTTATTCCTATTTCTCATGTCTTTGCCTGAAAGCCCCTTAATTGCAAAATTATAATAAATTGGAGGGAAGGGGCTTAACATTTTCCAGTCCAAGGGAGGCTCCTACTTTCCTTAGCAAACACCTGTCTTTCAAACCAAGACAAATAGTAAAAAACAGTGCCATGATCTTGACTAAAAGGTAAGGGTTTCTTAGCTTATGATGTCAACTTGATACAACCACAAATGCCATTTAACTGCAATTACGGTACCATAGTAGTTTGTTTTTCTACAAAAATACAAAACCAAAGCTTCTTGTCTTTTAAAGCAAGCTTCCAAGTAATCACTTTTGCCACTAGCATTCCCCATGTAACAATAACATGGTGGTTTTGGTTTCTAATTTACTTCTACTTACAACTATAACCTTAAGGAATGGGAACTGGAGACTACCAGTGAAAGGAAGGATGGGTAGCAACTCCTTTAAGAACTCTGGCTCAGGCAGATAAATCTGAGTCCAAAACATCCCATAGTTCCAGAAGATGCTGGACAGATCACAAATCAAACCTCCACCATCCAATTGCTCTCCCACACCAGTCAGACTTGAACATAAAATTTGAAGGTACTCTTCCAGAGAAAAATTAAGATCATGTCCCTGGCCCACCCTTTAGAAAAAAAATATTTTATTTGATCAGGCTGAGAAAAGGCCTGTTTCCAGTCTGGTAATGGGGAAAAGCAAATACAGACATGCAGCAAGAAAGAAAAAAACATCCTCCCAAAACTTGTACCAAACCCTACAAAGGATGTGGGTGACATCCGCTTACTTTTTCTTGTCCTTGTCTTTCTTGGTTTGTTGAGAACCTGCCTGCTGAGCCTGTGACTGTAATAGCTGAGCTGCTGCCTTCTTCTTCTGAAAGTTGTTCAGCTCTTCCTCAAGTTCCTTCTTTTTGTCTTCCACCTTTTTCTTCTCTTCTTGGTGAGTCCTCTTTAGATGGTCAAACTTTTCATGAAGCTGTCAGGACAGAGAATTGGATGGGAAGAGAAGAATTCTTCACCCCAGTTTACTGGTAACGATGCCCCAAGTGCTCCTGCTGGCACTGAGGTCTCCCTGTAGTGACTGCACACCATCAGCCTGTCCCCAGCCTGCCTGACCCAGTGAGAAAAGCCCTGCAGTTAACACTCGCTGGCACACAGAGAGTGGGAATTTCTGCTGCTGTAGGAATCCAGCAGGTCTTTGGACACTTCCACACCCCCACATTCCGTCCCTCAGTGCTTTGTACCTAGTGGTCTCTATCATGCTCGTGCAACGCAATGCAACGTGGGCACTGAGGGCTGTACTCTTCTCTGCACCTCTGCAGCAGCATATGCTCCTCCAGGAGGCCTGAGGAACAGCTTCCTGCCCTAACAGGACATTTTCTATAACAGCCCTGCCCCAAACCCTCACAGAGTTACAATATACTCACGTCCTTCTCTGCTTCCTTTAACTCTGCTTCCTTCTCCTTCACTCGCATGACAAACATCTGCCTCATTTCGTCCTCCTTCTTCTGGAGTTCACCCAGGAATTCATTCCTCTTTGCTTCGTAAGTCTCTTGGAGACTGTTAAAAGCACACAAAACCCAGTCAGAGCAGTGTTTCAAGCACAGTCATGAGCTTCCAGCCTTTGGAGACCTTAGCACTTAGGCCGTCTTGTCACAAAACACGGTCAGAGGCCCCCGACTACACCAGAGACGCGATCATCTCCGTGAAACCCGTCCCAGCTTGCTAGGTGGCAGCAGTGGGAGGCGAATGGAAAAGGAAAAGCCGAGCTCCCTTCCTCAGGATCCCGTACATCACTCAGCAGGCAGGATGACCGTCCTCGAAAAGAAGCAGCCACTAAGTAAGTGCCTGCAGCAATCCCCGATGCCCACAGGGCTTGTCATCCCTCAGAGTCACACCTCCTCCCTTCTCCCTCTGTTTGTCCCGAGTCTCTTCATTCCAAGTGCAAGATTTCTGCAGCAGACCCAGGGTGAAATCTGCCTCCGTGTAGTTCATTAAGCACAACACTGACACAGAGCACAACTCATTTTCACTACTCATTGCTAATAGATTCAGATCAGGGGCTTGGTTTAGATAAAGCCACCCTGGGAGACCTCCCTTTCTCCTTTGGCCTTTCCAAACGATCAGCAGCCTTCCTCCTCTGAATAACCACATTACTGGATTCCTTCATTCCCCCTCTACTCCTTGGCATTCCTTTATTTCCCCAGCACTGAGATAGGCAGTAAAGATTTGGGACATAAAATATGTTGTCCATGTACCTCTGAGATTTTTAAAGCCTCTTAGGAACTCTGGATGTCAAATTCCTCTTTTGTTTTATTCCTTAAATGGATTTGGATAGCCTAGCCATAATGATAGTGTGGGAATGGTAACTATTTCCCCCAAGAGGCTTTTCTGAAAATGCATTTTTTTAATGAAAGCTCCACTGAAGTCACACAGACACGTTGCATCCATGTGCCTAAGGAAGACATTAACCATTGGGCCAGTGGGACATCCTAATCCAAATAAAGTCAAGCTTTTGCTTTTCCTGGCAGTGTTGGGGGTTTTGGTGGCTTTTTTGTTGGTTGGGGTTTTTTTTAGGGGATGCAAATTGAGCTGGGGAACACAACTTGTCAGATTATCCCAAGTCTTGTATTTAACTCTGCTAATTAACGGGCACTTCAGTTACTTCCTAAAATACTCTCCAGACAGGCTGCCCAGAGCTGTTCTGGCACAGCACTGGCCGCCCCGGAGAAATCACACCATTCCACATGACCGCACCAGCTTCCTACACATAGAAGCAAAAATACTGATTCTAAAAATGACAAAAATCCTTTCGTGGGAGAGCAGGCCAAGAGCCATCTCTGGATTCTTAGCTAAATACAGAACCAGAGCTCTCACAGCAGACAGACTTCAGGAGACTCAAAACAAAATCTCCCTGAAATTCGGTCTTGGATTTAATCCTCTGACTGTGCACACTGAAACTTAAATTCCTAAGCCCTTCTAAAGGATCTGGCAAAGCCCGAGGGCAGGTGAGCCTCTGCTGCTCAGTGAGCACAAAGTGAATCTGCAATTAGTGACATGCTGTCCTAGGGAGCAGCAGAGCCTCACAGATCGGATCCTGGATTGCAAACCACTTCTTCCAAAGCTCAGTTCCAAAAACACAATGCCAGCTGATGGGCAAGCAGGAAAAGCGTGGCAGGAGTGAGAGGGGCAGGGGCTTCCTGTTAAATTGTCCAAGGTTCAAAGCTTCATTCTCTGCCGCACTAACTCTGACTTCCAGAGGAGCCAAGTTCTCAGAGAAACTGGCCTGGCAACTCCCAGGCTGCATGAGAAAAAAACAATTACAGCCCTAAGGAGTAACAGTCCAAACCAACTGGGATCCCTGCAGCTTCTCACAGGCAAAGATGACAAGGGAATTGGCTTTTAAGTAGACAAACATATGAACCTAAATTACAAGAGTAACTTGATTTCCCAACAAGCCTCCACACACTGAAGGATGCCCTGGCAAATAATATTATTTGAAAAACGACTATTCTGAAAAGCTTAACCAGAGCAGCAGAGAATCCAGCCCACAACAGACACTGGACAGCAGAAGAGTCTCTGTGCAGAGGACCCCATTTCATGGAGCTGATGCCTGTTGGGATCCTGGTGCTCCCTCCTGACCTCCTGCAGCCTGGCCAAGCAAGGTGGGGGTCTCAGACATCACCAGTCCCCCTTTTCCACACCTCACACAAGCCCCTGCATACCATCAACGGTTTGCTGGGACCTCCTGCCCTGCTTCCCCTGAGATGAGCCAAAAACTCCCTGCTCCTGGCTGATGCAAGCTGGCTGAAGAGCAGCAGCTCCTGTGGCTCCCAGGGCCAGGATGCAGGGAAAAGCATCCTTTTGATCCCTGAGCTCAGAGACAATGTCTCCCTCATTTCAGATATACATCGGCCTCAGCCAAACAGCTTGGGATCATAGGTTTTGTTTGTTTATTGGAGGGGAAAGGCACCCAGAGTGAACTGCTCTGAACTAGCACGTACCAGATGGAGAAATTCTGTACATTTTCATTTCCTTTCTACTTATAGCTTGGTCAAAAGAGGCCTCGTGTACAGGAAGCAATGGAAATTCCTCGGATTCCTCCAAAGGAAGGGCTGAGCCCATCTTAAGCCACTGCTCTCCAGAAAGGAAATCCAATAAAGCTTCACACTTGGGCTTAGTAACAGAACTGGGCTTGACTGATTCCAGCAGAGTTTCTGTGCTGCAGAAGAAGTGCAGCTGCATCAACTCAGCAAGTCAGAAATAGGACCCCAAACCAAAGCCAACCCCTGACACACACCCCTGCATGTTTCAGGGGCAAAGCCCCACCGGTGCACTGAAATTCTGACTGCCTTCCCTGGGGGTAGAGAGGAGCATGGGATGCTGTAAGGCAGGGGGTGCAATTATTGGGGAAAAGTTGGGGGAGGAATGGGAAACAGGAAATGAAAGGAGAAAACAAACACTCCCTCCCAAATTCCCACGCAGCTGTTGTCCCTGGCTGACGGCTTGGGCTTCAGACCAATGAAGCTGTCTGACAGAATGAACTATGTGTTCAATAATCGGCCAAACCTCAGGCACGAGACCGTGGCACTCTCTTCACAGGTCACCTTGGACCAGCTGTGAAGAGCTCTAGGAGGGTCAAAAGAACATTCACCCCAGGATGTCCCCTTTGGAAACTCAGTGCACGGGCCACCTTCCTCTCAAACAGACACGGCTGCACTTTTCCTACCCAGGAATTGCAGGCAGCCCTGAGCAGCAGCAGAGCAAGATGGTGGCAAAGCACAGCAGTGCCCGAGTTGCATGCCCCTACCTGAAAGGCTTGCTGTCTGGATCTGTGTCCTTGAATCCCATCTCTTCCAGCTTGCAGCGCCTGTACAGCTCATAGTGCCGGGTGTGCGTCTGCTCTCTCAAGTCCTCCATGTTCACTCGAATCAGCATCTCCCGCAGCTTCACAAAGTCACAGTGGTTTTCGTTTTCAACTGCAAAAACAACAGAATATCCACAGAGAGAACATTAAACCCAGGAGCTGGGCCCCCCCCCCTTCCCTGGATCTGGGCCCCAGTGTAGCAAGCCTCAGAGTTCTTCAGGCACACAAGCAGAACTCCAAGTCAGCCTGCACCAAAATGCCTTGTTGAACTGAGGCTGAAGCCATCCCACGCCAGCACGGGCTTGAGTTCAAGGCCTGCACTGGATTTGCGAGATCTGCGTGCTGCCCATCTGTCACAGAGCTCCTGTCTCCCCATCCATTTTTGCACCAGCAAGGTGATGATCCGTTTGCACACAGGATTTCACTTCCCACTCAAACCCACTCAAAATCCTCGCACTCACAGGGGCTCACACAAGCAAAGTCTAATCTCAAACTATCAGGTCCTAGTTTTCTGGGAACAGCAAGAACTCAGCAGGATACAGGTCGAGTCCAAGACTTCCCAAACACATCAACTTCTTTCCTAACTGTTTTTCCCAGTAGTATCCTCTGGTGTATACAGCTGAAGACTCTGAAACTGCTTCAGGGTCAGCTGGTATTATTGAGAAGCCAGGAATTTTGCAGAATTGCACTGTCAATGCTCTCCTGCAGCTTCCCGAGCCATTCTCCAATGGGATACACAACTGAAGCCACCAGGAGACCACCACCATCTCAATCCTGTACTTCTCAGTGCTGTCTGGAAAGCAAGAATCAGCTCTGTATTTTTGGCAGCTTCAGTAAAGCCTGGGCTGCAAACAGTGTCTGGGCCAAACTCTGCCCTCCTGCAGGAAGGAGCTTTTGGCTCCATGTCCAGATGTCCATGTTCAGATCTAAGCTGTTCTTTCTCAAGCCAGATTTTGGTAAGGGCGATCCAGAGATCAAAGTATCTTGGATCAGAATGGGACAGGATGAGAAGGCCTTGTTTGTGCCTTTGGTAACGTACCCTGCACGACACCCCAGGGGTACTGCCTGGCTTTTGCCATCTTATTGCCGATCTTCACTTCTTCGGTGCTGCCAACCACGGCAAAAGGAAGGTGAACCTACAAAAGGAAAGGGACAATGAGGTCGGGGATTTCCTTTGCTGCCTTGCCAGGGATTGTTCCTCAAGAAAGCTGTTTACTGTGGCAGCTCTGCTAGACTTAAGTTGTTTAAACGCCTTTGCAATTCATCTGGCGTTTTAGGAAGAGCAACAGGACAATCTGGATGAGAAACTCGATCAGACTTAAAGCCCAAAATTCTGAAGTCCTAAAAATACAAGATATGTACATATTTTCCATTTAATTACAAAGCACTACTGTCTTAAGCACAGAACAAGTCTTACAAACTGGAACTGAATTTGAACACTGAGAAAAAAGACCCGTGAAACAATAAAAAAGAAAATAAAGTACCGCCTCTCAAGGAAGGTAGGCTAAAAATTCCGGGGGATTCTGCTGCTACAAAGAACTGCTAATGCTTCCTCTTAAAAACGGCAAAGCTGTGAGCAAGGGGAAGAGCGGAGCTGACCCAGCCCTGGGCTGACACGTCTGAGTCATGGAGCTCTGCTCCGTCCAGGTCTCTCCGTGGGTGTGGTGGCGACAATCTGGAATCTACTCCCAGAAGTGTGGCTGCTGCCAGGAGGGAGCTCGCCTCAGCTGCCAGCCCAGCCCCGTGGAACTCTCCCTGCCTTAACAGCATCCAAAGGGGCTGGGTGCAAACTTTGGAAGCGGGAGATGTATCAGCCAAGCTGTGGTGACAGGCTGGGTGGGAGGGGAAGATGTCAGGGCAGAGGAGATGGCAAAGGGGTTTCCCAGCAGCCAGACTGCACCTGAGAAAGGCAGAACACTGCACACAATGCACCCCAGTAGAGCCACATCCCTTCTCTCTGCCAGCTTCTCTGTGTGCTCAGAACAACACAGACAGGGAAGAGAGGCAACAGGGAGCTTTGGAGAGGGTCTAACATCCAGCTGGACGAGGTACTTGCCCATCTACAAGCTGTTGAGCAGGAAAGCTCACAACAGCTTTCAAGTAGCAAGGAAATAGCTTAATCTGAGTGCACTTGCTTTAGGACTGGCACATCCTCTTGGGGCCAATCAACACATCACTGCCAGCAACCCTGAGCTCAGATTCTTCCCTTTGCACCCTGAGTCAGGCCCATGGCAAACAGCTGCTTCCCTTGGTAATCCCCACTAAAATGTTTGGTCTAGTCTAGCCCTTAGTGCCCTCAAATCCCACCCCGTTGCTAGAGGAAGCAGAGGAGGTGAAAGCCGGAGCTGCTGATGGCCACGGGCCCTGCGGAGAGCTGGAACATCAGTGCCGGTGCCCCGCTCCCACCGGAAACCGAAACAAAGGCGGCAGTGAATCAGCCCCACTAACCAACAAGTGGTCATTTGGGACAGGAAAGCCAAACCTCAGCTCTCTGCCCTAACCGCATCGGGGCCCTGCCTCCCACCCTCCTCCTTTCCCGAGATGGGAATACTACAACAGGGGAAGGATATGAAAACTGCAACATGGGAGAAGTGTTTGTCACACAATGAAACGTATCAGACCAGTTATCTCTAGCCCCCAAAATCCTCTGGGGCCAGGCTGATGTCTTGGCTTAGATTGCAGTTTCAAAGCCAAGACACGGCATGGCCATCAGGGACAGGCCCAGGCAAGGCAAGGGCAGCAACCCCCCCAGATAACATACACTCATGGTGGCATTGATCTCAGCCACCGTCTCCTCGTCGGTCGGGAACTGGTAGATCTGGACGCCGTTGCTGACCAGCTCGCTCATGATTTTACTCTTGAACTTGTGCAACTCGTTTTTCGCAATGGTGTCAGCCTTGGCAATGATGGGGATGATGTTCACCTGCAAGACAGGACAGCACCTCCACATACAGGACTGCACAGGTTGTGTCACCAGGAGAGGACAGAGCAGGACATGCAGCGACAGCCCTGAAGTGCCACCAGCCAGCACCCCCAGCAGATGAACTTCCCCAGGGCTGCTGCTGCCAGCAGCAGCACCTCAGACAGGATTTCCAGGCAGCAGTGATGATGGCCTTAGAAAGAAGTCAAATGCAATTTGGCAACATGCTATTTCCTGTCCTGTCGTATTCCCCTCCTCATCCGAATTGGCTGGACAGGAAATGCCGTCATAGATTATTACGAGCTGCTCCAAAAAATAGGAAAGGAAATGACCATCTCTGCATATCCCCTGGCGCTGCAGCGGGCTGGATCACTGCAGGAGCCACGCTCAGACAACAGCCAGTCACGGGCCCTGGCTCGGGCGGTGTCACCAGGGGCACTGAAGGGGCAGCAGAGCTGCTGTCACTGCACGGGAGGTGGAAGCAGATGGTCCCTACCCAGCCCCAGGCCGCACAGGACAGCAGCTGGCAGGAGCACAGGCACGCTTCCCCCACCTGTGTGCCCTCACGTGCCCCCACACACCGCTGCACTGCAGGACCAAGGTTCACTCCTCCCTGCACAGCTCTGAGATGAAAGACGAGTTACTGACTCTCTTCCTAGACAGGCTGTTGGCAAGGATAAAGATCCTGCCTTCTTTCCCTTTCTCCTCCCTCCAGAGGGACAGTTTCTGCCTTTTATCTTGCAGGATTTGCTTCTCCCTGCAACAGCAGACAGAAATTGTACTGAGGATAACAGTGATACCGGCCTATATGGAGGGATTTTAACTACAGTACTTGAAAATCCTCTTCTATTACATCACTTAATTCTGTTTGGAGTTATTAAATCCCCCTTGGCCAAAAGACAGAACAGGAATGTCAATTAGCTCACATGAGATAAATCTCTATAACCTTATTTTCAGTTGAAGAGGGCAAGGAACCTTCTCCATCACCACATAAACCCCAATCAATTGGCCTCTCTAGGAAACAGAGAACCACTGTCATCATTGATGTCCTGCAGAATCAGGATTCAATGAGCCAAACGTGCACAGTGGACTGATCTAAATTGCTTAATCATGATGGAAAGGAGCACAGAGAAGGCTCAGTTTAGCTACTCAGGCTCTACATTTGTACCTCAGTTATTTTTCCTAGAAGATGTGAAATCTCCTTTAAACCATGGTTTAAACCAAGCCCACGAGGGTACCTGGAAAAGCAGATGCCAGGTAACATAGTTATTCAGATTCCTGTTCATGACATTACAGCTAGAACACCACTACATTTGCCATAGCAGATCAAATCACTGTTTTTGTCTAGATGGATGTGGTCAGAGCAAGCAGACACAGCACTTCCATTTGTTTTTCACTGATTAGAAAGACAACCTGAACTGTCTTTATTGACTTTAAAGATTAGCTGGGGAGCACGTGGCCAAGTTCCCTACCCGAGGGAAAGGTGGAAAAGAGTAGGAGTCCAAACTCTCAATAAATCTCTGCACACGTGAAGCAGAATAATGACCCATTGTAGCAGCTCCCCCAAGGTACACTTCTGACACTTTTTGCCTGCAATTCTCCACCATTAAACCCAGACATTATTTTCCTGAGCAGATGGCAAGATGATGAAAGCACTACAGGGCCGTAGTGACACAGGCAGCAAGTACCTTACTGTCAAGCTTCTTCATGGTGACCAAGTCCAGGGACTTGAGCGAGTGTCCGGTGGGAGCGATGAAATACAGGCAGGCGTGGATCCGTGTGTCGTGGTAGTTGAACAGGGATCGTTTGATCTTCAGCTCTTCCTGCAGGTAGGCTTCGAACTGTGCGTCGATGTATTCTACTATAGGCTTGTAGCTGGGGAGAGAAGGCACAGAGAAAAGTGGGGAATTGGCTGCTGGGACCACACGGGCCACTGATGGACACTCAGGCAGCTTCAGGGGTGCTCTGCACGGTACAGGACCTGTCCCACCAGCCTACAGTCCCTCCTTCACAAGGGTGTGTTTCCACTTGGTGCGCAGGCAAAGCATAACAGACATGACAGCCCTGGATTTTAGGTGCATGGAAACCACACAAGACTGCTACCCTGAAAAACAACGTATTTGGCAATCTCTCCAACTAAAGTCTGAGCTGCTGCTCCACCAGTCTCACTGAAAATCATCTAACATAAAAAAATTTAAACATGAACTCATGACCTACCCCCTAGCTTGTCCAAAATCTCGTCATCTTAAAAGAGGGAAGGGAGAGTCACAACATAAGAAGGATTTTTCAGGAATGGAAGCCTGTGAGCAAAGCTCAGAAGACAAGTGCACCCTTTGTGGGCTTTGGTGGGACCACTTCGCTGGAGAAAAAAATGCTCGTGCAGTGTAACATGTCCTGATCTGATTAACTGCTTGTGCTTCTGGAAAGAAAACTGTTTCATGTGTTCCCCCCCCCCACCAAGGGCAGCTTCATGGATATCACTAGGTGGGGCTGTAAAATGACTGCTGCTCTGCTTTCTTGGCTTATGGAAATTCTGCCTCTGACCATGAGACCCAGAAAACCTCAGAGACATGTGCAAAGAAAGCAGTAAGGCCTCACATTTGGAGAAATATTAGACAAAACCCCGTAAAAAAAGTGGAGCAAAGGAGGGCTGGGAAGCCCCAAACTGGAGCACAGAGTAAATCCCACCCACCACAGCCATATGTGCCAGGACACAGCAGGAGAACAAAAGCTCTCCCTAAGCCCTGCTGCCCTGGGCCTGCCCTTCTCTCCACAGGGTTAGGCTGAAGCAGCATTGCTTCTGGGACTGGGAAACACCCCAGAATAGCGAGGGACCTGCTGCACAGAGTGGGGCCCTGGTGACCTCAGAGGGCATCAGCGCCAGGATTCCTCTCCCAGCAGAGCTCGGTTTACCTGTCATCCTTGTTGATCTGATCGCCAAACCCCACCGTGTCCACAATGGTCAGCTTCAGGCGGACGTTGCTCTCCTGGAGCTCGTAACTCCGGGCTTTCAACCTCACGCCGGGCTCGTTGTGCGTCGCGGGCTCGCTCTCGAACTTGGTGTTGAACAGAGTGTCCATCAGCGTCGACTTGCCGATGCCAGTTTCACCTGAGCAGACGGAGGAGCATCAGGATGGTGCCACTGCTCTCCCTTACCTCTTTCTCTGGCACCTTCACCAGGTTAAGGAGTTATTCCACTTGGGCAGCAGTGGAATTAGGCTACATGCACATCACTAAGCAAGATAATCCCTGCAGGAACAGATGTCTTCGGAGACAGTCCCCATCTTTACCAGTACCCCAGGACTGACCCAGGAACTTTCTTTATGGAAGCAAGTCATAAATTCTCTTAACTCCATGTCTGATTCCCTGATTTTATTTCGTTTCAGCCTTTTTAAGGCAGTTTTGTTGTTTCAAGAAGATCATCCAAAACCCATAGCGCAACTTAAGACAATAAAAATCTGAGACAGAGAAATATATAAGTTCTCTAAAAAAAAAAAACAAAGCAAGCACACTGCTTAAATACCAACTTTTAAAACTTATTACAGTAATAAAACTTATTACTTATTTCACTAATCCCCAGTGCAATTAGTAACATGGATGAAAGCATTAGCCTAAATCCCATTTTTCAGTCAAAGGTGTTTGTTTAGCAATTATACTCTCAAACAGCTATCGCTACCCATGCTGTGAGCAGGGGTGGGCTGAGGCAACTCACATGGAAAGCCAAGTCCTAAACTGATGGCACTGACTGCCTATGGCTGAAGATGTGAATTTTAGGGAGCTCCTGATGTGAACTGCTGCGTTCTGTGCCAGATAGGCTCAGCAGCGTTTCACATCCCAATCAGAAGTCTCACATTACAACACCGAAGTTAATCGTGTCCTCTCTCAAACCACAGTTTTAAACAATAGTTTTTTTCAAGAGTGAGATTTGTGTTCCTTGGCCAATTGCAGCAGTTTGTGTGAAACTTTAATACGGGGTGAAAATCGATGGACAGGCACATTTCACAAGAAAAAAAGAGGTGGATCAAATTGCTAATGGAGACATATTAAGTCATGCTAAGAAAGGCATATTTACTGCAAGAGAGAAAGGCAATTAATTTATGCCATTTTGATCAAAGAGCTGCCTGCTAACTGGGCTGTTCCCTGTTGGATTGAAATGGTTTCATGCTGCTACGAGAGTCACGTGAGGGTTGGGAGCTTGAGTGTGCAGAAGTGCAACTGTTCTCTTATCTCCTCCTTTCACATGCAAAGCTGCGGAGAGGAGTCGAGTTTGACAGATTTCTTTTCAGGCAGCTCACAGCAATTCTCAGTTTGCTGTAGAAAAATCACAGTCAGAGGGTTGTGGGGTTTTTCCAGCTAATTAATGTAACCAATTAGAAGGGACAATACTCCCCTCTTGGAGGCTTAAATGAACAGTGAATGGAAAGATGATGTTTACAGCCCACACTGCCAAGCTAAGAGAAAAACCCAGCAGTTTTGTCCATTTACAGAACCAGATTCTGGGTTCACTGACAAGCCAAAGCTGGCTTGGCTCACAGCTCCCTGGGGCTGAGCAATGGATTTCCAACTGCTGAGTAGCCACAGAGTACCAAGCCAGCAGCTACCTCCCTACAGCCAACAGAAGATGTTGTCTCCTCGTATTTCACCCTCTGAACAATTTGGGAAAAGTAACTCAGGCTATAAAACCAACTTGCAGATTAAATACAGCAGAGGACAGGTGACAGGCTTTGTTCTCCAGAACATCATTTGGAGACTAAAAATTGCATCATTTCCAAGTGGAGAAACTAAGAATGTAAGGAGACAGGCAAACCCTGGAAGGGAAGGAATGCAATTTGGTGAGAAACAGCCTCCACACCCAACCTAGAGAAAAGCAGATTTAAGTTAACATCCTTTTAAAAATACATTTAGTTCCCAAGTTCACTCAGTTTCCTTATGGGCAGCCTTTGGGGAAAGGAGAACCACTGGATGATCAAAGGGATAGATTGTAACAGCTAAAAATTTCCATGCTTTGACTCAGGGGAGAGGGTAGAGAAAGGGGAAAGAGGAATACTAGATTTCACTGTGGAGCAACTCTGGGAAGACAACTGTCACTTCCCTGCCAGTATGGTCCGCAGTGGCTCAGCCCTGCCCTGGGCAGAGGGAGAAAGTGTCAGTGTGGGGCCGTGCCCCCTGAGGGCCCAGCAGGGTGACCTACCCACGCAGAGGATGTTGAAGCAGAAGCCCTGCGACGTTGACTTGTTGACCAGCTGGTCCGGGAGGCTGTCGAAGCCCACGTGGCCGGACAGGGACAGGTTCCTGAGGTCATCGTTCTGTAAGACCAAGAAGAAAAGCATTTAACAGGGTTGCAACACCCCTGTCAGGGAAGAAGCCCTGTCAGAACTGCATTAAGGACACAGAGGCCTTTGGGACACAGGACCTGTGTCTTAGGTTTTGGTTCCAAACGCACTCTCCTTTTCCTTCTATCCATCTCTGCTTGTGGGGCTCAGGAGCTAAAATGTCCCCAACTCCCAGGCAGGCAAACACCACCACACTGGCTCTCCATGTTTGTCACCAATAAACCATGATTCTTTACCAATTTGCAACACACAAATGCTGTTTCTGAGGCCTCAGAATCCTATATCCCTAGGGTTATCCTACGATTATTTAGGCAGACACGTGGAAAAGAGAGTGGAACACGGTCAGAGCTGTGAGCTGACCAGTTCCTGTTTAGTTGCTGAAGCAGCTGAGGCTGCCTCCTCCGTGTCCACTGCACAGCTACACAGCAGAAACCAGCCAACCTCCCACTTCAGAACTTTCCCAGCAGCATGGGAAATTTCCCAAACTTCCCAGTGAGGCTGGCTTTCTCAAGAAGCACACTGAGGAGTGACACAGGTTGTGATATGGCCCTGCTTGCAACTCCGAAAGCTATTCCTGACAGACACCTGTGTAGGTGAGCAGAGAGCCAAGGTGGGGCTCTCCTTGGCTCAGTGTATCAAAGGGAAGGAGGAGCTCTCAGACTTGCTCTATCCTCCCAGGACTACAAAGGAAATGCCAACACTCTGCCCTTTTCCTGCAACCGTGCCACAGCAGGACACAGCTCAGATAGCAACAGTGCCTCCAGAGCCAGCTAAAACTCCTTCCAGCTTTTCCGGGCTCTGACAGGAAGGGAATAAAGCGAGCATGCTGCTCTGCCATGCCTTGGTTTACAAATAACCTCATCTGACGCGAGGTGAGGAAGCAGGGCACCATTCCCAGCGTTTCCTGTGTGACCTACAAAGCCCCTGGTGATGCCTCTGCATGTCCTCAGCAGGAAAAGAAGCCAGGCCAGGCCGCCCAGAGGTGCCAGTCACCCCTCGTGACCCGCTCTCCTCCTCGGCTGCTTGGGGGCTTGAGCTGACAACATCCAACACCCCAAAGCTGTTCTGTGGAGGGCAAGGGGGCAGCACAGATCTTGCAGAAAGGAGGTTCAAAACAACCCCCAGATTGTATTTGGGACTTTGCCACAGCACCTGTATGGCAATCCGCAGAGAAGCTCGGAAAAACAAGCTGGCCCAGTTACCTCTTCCATGGCAAGTCACAGTTATGCCACAGTCCTGAGCACAGTAAAACAAGAAGACAAAAAAACCCCACAAACTTGGTAGACCTAGAGTAGCTCTGCTGTTATTTCACATTTTTCTCCTAAAGTTTGTTGTCCTTAACTTGGAAGATACTAAGCTTTCTCCAAACCCAAACACTTCCAATGGAGTCACTCCACCAAGGCCACAATAAATTACAGTCGTGGGCAGCCTCAGCCTGATTTAAAGGTGCTGGAAGCACCAGCTTCTTTCCACAGAATCAGTGGGCTTTTGACCAGACATGGACAACTGCTTGGTAGTTAAAGTGAGAATCAGAAGCGGAGGAGGACTTCCCACTCTCTGCACAACTGCTGAGCAGCTCCTCTTCCCTCCTCAAAACATAACGGACCAGACACCAATTGCAGGGAGAAACGAGTTACATCTGGGCTGAGTGTTGATGAAAATAGACTCAGACCTAAATAAATACAAAAATTCCCTGAGAAAGGCAACATCTCCAAGTGAAAATGTCTCAGTCTGTGCCAGGAGTCTGGGCAAAGGGCTCCTTTCTGCCATGCTGACAGACAGAGCCTGGCACCTGTGCTAGATACCTGAGCCCTCTCTTAGCATCCAAACCAGGCTTGTCTGTAGGTAAATGCCAATTTACCAGCCTGTTCACCTCCATCCCTCTGTGTACTGGGAGCTACTCACCAGCACCACACCACAGAAGTTTAGGGTGATTAAGAGATGCCACCTCCTTCACTCAGGCTGGGTAAAGAAAAATCACACAGAAAGACCACCACCTCGTTCACCCACAACAGGGATTTCCCTGGAAAAGGTCCTGGGATCGATGTATGATGTGAATGGGTTAAATTAAATATTTGTAACATTAGTACTTTTTAAACCATGGTGGGCTTGGGTTTGTGATCAAGTGAAGGGAGCTCGGAGCAGATCCCGGAAAGCAGTAAGTGCCCATGACTCACAGGCTTCACACGAACTGGTGGGCGTTGAACATCTCTCAGCACAGCACCAGTATCTCTTTCCCTGATATATTTTGAGAAACCAAGTACTGCCTCATCATCAGTTGCTCAGCAGGAACAGGAGTTAGACTCATCTCTTGCATCTGTGTCAGTTATTTTTGCTGCAGACCTTCTCTGGTTTATCTCCCTCCCCTTGCTTTTTTTTTTTCCTGCAAGTGGCAAACATCAATAGTGGAATAAACAAAAACGATCTCTGCACTTTGCAATGCCAAGTATTTTTCACAGGCTGTGCTGCACAACAGGAGACAAGAGTAGCCTGATATCTGCTCAAAACATCAAAACACTCGTGAAAAGATCAGAGGCCTGAGGCACAAGCAGAGATGAAACACAAACCCAAGCATCCACCTCCCTCACTGTTCCCAGGATGCAGCGCATCTCCCTGAGTAGAGCAGACACAGAAAATAGGTGCAGTTCTGCACAAGGATCACAGATACACATTTTGGAGGAGGCAGGAGAGCCAAAAGAAGTTGATTTCTAAATCTCTCCTCCACACACAAACAAAGCCAGTTCTGCAGCATGCAGATGGCCTTGGAAAGCTGACACATTTCTGGGGGAGCTGCAGGCTGCTTCTCTCCAGGGGAAAGAGGTGCACACACTGCATAACCACTTACCACTGCAGCCAGGCCTCTGCTCTCACTTTCACCTCTTCAATGGGATAGCTTTATCCACAAGGAAAGGAAGCCTCTGCTGGAGAGGAACCAGCCTGATTGCTCAGGGTATCAGTAGCTGAGCAGGCAAGTGATTCACACTTTCGGTCTGGCAGAACAGAAGTATTGTAACAACAAGGGGATGCTAAGTAAGACACCCTGCCTCTCCAGCTGTGAATTGCCATGACAAGCTCCTGAGCACAGTCAGTGGGCTGGGTTTGATCCCAACTGAGTCATCCCACCGAGAACTGGGCACCTCCAGCTGAAGAGCATTCAAAGGCATGGCTCCTGCTCCACCCCAGAGGCCCCGTGTGCACCAACAAGCCCTGGGAATGCTACAAGCACTGATTTATTCCTCCTGCCACATGCCTCCTCTTCCAGAGGAAGTCAGCAGCGCTGCTCAGGTGCTTCAGCCCAAGTGGAAAGGCATCTCATCACCCTGCCTCACTGCCTTCTTCCCAAGCGCATCCCTCATTTCCCCTCAGAAGATGAACAGACCTCAGTGCTGGGGAAAGGGAGCTCAGCTCCCTTTTCCCAGCACTGCACCTAAACATCGTGCTGGACTAAAACAACTTCTCAGGAGTCACTCACAGAAACACAGTCCTAGGAGATGCCTCGGTAACCACTGACAAGTGGCAGCGTCTGAAGTACCGACCTCTTACAAACACACTAAAGGAGTAACTGCTTGGCAAGCACCTCTCCTTGCTCCCAGCTCCAGGATCTATGGACAAGATCAACATGGGTAAAACTGCAGCTCCATAGACTCTTGGACAGATCAGCCAGTTTGCACCAGATGTGCCGCTAGACTTGGGTGTCTGGATGTTCTCACATGTCAGAGAGCTCAAGACATCCCAAAAGCAGTCTGTATTGTTAAATTCTTCCTTAAGACAGTCATGTCTCCTTTACTGAACCCTGCATTACAGGGCATCGCTTCCCTCCCTCTTCCCATACCATCCATGAGCAGGAAGCAATTCCGAATGTCCAAAGCTATGTGCTAACCCCTACAAAAACTACAGAGTAACACGAACAAATAAGTGCTTGTTTCTTGGGAAAGATGCTGATCACTTGACTTCTCTTTGCAGAGAGCCCTGCAAGGCATCCCGCAGTCAATATTTCTTGGATCAACAACAATCTTTGAGCTGCTGTTATCACAGCTGCTGGTTTTAACTGCAGCAGGGGAAGGGAAGGGGTAAGTTAAGCAGAGACAGGCCCCTAGAGGCACAGCATCTACTACTACCATCACTATAAAGAGACTGTCAGGAACCCACGTCCCAGTGCTCTTCATTTTAAGGGCAGAAAAAATGCCTTGCAAAAGACAAGCAACAGTTTGCAGTCTCAGAACCCTGTCGAGGCTCTTTTAGATCTGTTTTTCTTCACACATAGCTCCGAGTGGCAATGGTTTCAGAGGTCAAGCAGTGCTGTAATGGATGCTCTGTGGCAAACAGTGGGTTTGCCTGGACAGGAATCAGTGAAGCTATATAAAACAATTCAGCTGATGAGGCACGTGCAAGGAGAGTCAGCTCATTCCTCCCAAGCCAGAACGGCTTGGCAGAGCCAACAGGAATAAAGAGAAAGTTATTCTCCTCACTGGAGTCAGGAACAGTATGTCTGTGTGTGGATGGGGAGCTGGCGATAAAGGTGGGTCCCATGTCACTCCGCCAGAGGCAGCACAATGCCGAGCTGTGTCCTTATGCTTCCAAAAGTGTCTGGGAGCTGACTGGAGATAAAGCAAAGTTGCTCCTCTCCCAGGCAGGAAAAAGCCCCACTCCCAAAAGGGCAAGGAGAGTTCCACAAGGACACCTACATTCATTGTCCCAGTCTCCAGTCTGCTCTCCTTGCTCAGCACTGAAACCATGATGGTGGCTATTCCCCAATCCAAGCAAGCTCCTGGCTGAGCCCCTTTTGCTTTAAGGCTGCTGGCAAAACATTCCCCTTGGGCCCCTCCTGGCCCACTGCTGCTGGCGGCTGGGGGTCAGCTTCACACGGCCTCCCAAGAGTTAAAGAAAACAAAAACGAGCCTCAAATTCAAGAGGGGAAAAAGGCTGGTATGCAAAATATTGAGCTCAACCCCAAATATGAAGCAAGCGTTTAGTTATTTGAGGCCACGCGACTTAGGAGGCACCTTTAAGAAATTCTAAAAGCTTTTACTGTTGCCAGCAGCTCAGACCAGCAACACTTTTGACCCATTACTAGGTCACATCGTCTTAGATGCTGCATCCAAAGCCAGGGACCTCAGGGATAGTTTAGTCTGCTCAGACAAAAAAGCAGCTCAGGCAAGAGCAGCAAGCACAGAAGCAAAGAGTAGTCAGCAAGAGACAGATCTATCCCCCTCCCAGAGTTAAACCCAAGAGCTGGCGTCCCTGCCGGCAGGGCACCAAGTATTCCCAGTGTCTATGCCAGAGCCAAGATCCTTGTTCCTTGAAACAGCATCCATCATTCCGTTCCCCTTCTTTATACGGGGTTAAGGGATGGTCAAACCCTTAACTGCTGGACAAATGAATTTATGAATACTATGGGGAGAACATAGAAAGCAAGAACAACTCCCTTCCCCTCCTTGGCACACTGGGATGCCAGAAGAAAAGGGCTGATAAGCAATCCATCAGTTAATCAGTTCATAAAGAAAGGAAGGACTTCTTGGCTGTTGTTTCAGGGTAAGATAACCATCAGTATCACCAGCAGAGGAGGGGGAGTTCCTGTCTCCATGCTGCTGCTGGCTGGCGGCAGGCTCAGGCAGATGTCTGCACAAGCTACTCAAGTCTGGGAGGTCCTTCGTTGTTTTTCTTCCCCCCTCCTTTCTTTTTTCCCCTCTTCTCTCAACAGGGAGAGCAGACCCCTGTGGAAGGCATATTCTCATTCTGTACATTAATGTGTCAATCAAGCCATGAAGATTTGTGCCTCCCTCCCTGCCACCAACCCACCAATGACTCACTGCTGCAGCTATTGTCCCTGAGGGATGGACTGCAGGAAACCATCTTGATCTTCCTGGATAAAAGCTGGCACCAGCTGCAGCTGCTTAGGGACACACAGCTCCTCACTAGTGCCCTGCCCCAGCCCTCCAGCAACGTCTACAATAGCAAGGAGCCAGGTCTCTACTCGCAGTAACAGGGAACACTGTCAGCGGAGTTATGCCACAGTTGGCTCCCTTGCTCATTAAACAGGGAGGACACAGGGAACACAAAAAGGCTCTCCCTGAATATGCTGGATTTTCCATTTAATCCCCAAGAATCAGGGCAGCAGAAAAGGTTATTTTGCGGGAGGAAGGCTGGAAGCAACTTGACCAACAAAGGACTGGGCAGCAGCAGATGGGGAAGGGCAGGTGTGGGACATGTGCTGCCCCCCCTTGCAGAAAATACTGCTCTACAGATAAAATCTCATGGATCTAGGGAATCGCCAGCCAAGGGAGGCTGCCAGTGAGACCAAGCAAGGGGCTCCCCCAAGGAGACGTCCCTAGAGACTTGGCGATGCTGGACACAATTCCACTGGCACAGGCAATAACACACAGGGGTGATGCTCTCTCCAGGGCTGGCTCCCTAAATGAAGGGCAGGATGACACAGAGAACAGCGAGCAAGCATCACAAGCTGGCCCCTGCTCAGGTGCAGCCCACACACACGGAGCCTGCCAGAGGAAAAGCCAACGTGCCCCAATCCCAGCTCCCCCAGCACGGATGCCACAGGGGATGGGAAGCACACGGCCCACCTCCCGGACATGCAGCACCAAATATCCTGGTTTCCAGCGCTTGCAGCTGCGAGTGTTAGCCCCTGCCACACGGCAAGGACACGCTTCCCGCAGTCCATCAAGCCGCCGCTGTTCCCGCGCCTCCGGGGCAAGCCGGCAGGGAAGTGAGGGGAACTGCTTACACTGGCAAGCTGCAGGAACTCGGCAGGAGCATGGAGGAAAAAGGATACAGTTGCATTCTTCTGGAAAGAGGGAAGTCAGCAAAATCTGACAATTCAGGAGTGGCTGCAGAGAGTGGGAACGAGCATTTGTCTTCAGGCAAAATGTTTGGCTAAAGGTCAGCACAAGCTCAGAGCACTCATAGTTCCATGTATGCTAAGAACTGACATAAAAGACATTTTCCTCCATAGGTTTCCAAAAACCACGGACCTTTCTATTTGGAGTAGAAGTGACTAATGCTTCTAACAGCCCCTGATGTCACAAACTGCTAACCAGCAAAAGAAAAAAAAGCTGGACTTCGGGGATGATAAGGACCATATGTGCATTCCAGCAAGGCTTGTAAACTCACTGAAGGGAAAAGAAAAAAGGAGAGAGGAAGGAAGGGGAAAAAAAAAAAGACATAATGTGACAAACAAGAATGAAGACCATCCAAAGGCAGGGCCCAATGAGAACCAGATGCTCTCTGCTTCTCTGGCCAATCTCTCTCCTGACAGGAGGACGACGTGCAACTGCCTCTCTGACCGCCTGTGTGAGGCTGAGGGAATAAAATGGGAGCTGCTGCTCAGTGCCAGCTCCCCACACCAACCCACTCCACTCGTCCTCCTTCAGAAGACAGTGCGTGGTTTACTGCGATTCCCTGGCCCTTTGTTTTCTGCAATGCCACACGCAGGGAAAGGCAAACCTCACTCCCTTCAGCATCCCCAGCCATCCCCTCAGCCAGGCACAGCACAGAGCTCCTTCACGTGAGCCCTGACTGAAACGCTGCACAGTGACACGACACCGAAGTCAGGCTGTGACTCCAGGACAGCTGACACCCGCGAGGACTGGAGAACTTGAGAGCGCGTCACCTTAAGAGTTAAAAAAAAATCCGATCAGAAGGACAGAAGCCAGCTGGGAGACAGCAGGAAGGCATGTTGCTGTATGGCCACTAGAAATACTTTTCTCTCTTGCAGTTCTTTGCCCTTTTCCAGCCCTTCTGGCTGCACAGTCCCACACCACCACAGATACAGATACAGTCCAGCAAGGCAGCAGAGAGGAAAAACCCAACAGCCATTTCCTTCGGTATTTCACTGTCATGCACTTAAAATAGCCTTGAAACAGCTGCACCATGGGCCGTTAAGTCATTGGATCTATACTTTGCTAAAAGCTCGAGGCACAGCCCAGTATGGGACCGACACAGAAGGAAGGGTGACACATGAATTTGGCAAGATTCCAGTTATACCCACAGAGAGAACATTTGCAGGGAGCTCTCTGGGACACTGCCCCAGGCACAAAAAGGTGCCTGGCACCTTTAAGACAAAACTGGCAACAGAACACCTGACCCCAGTGCCAGGTTTTCCTCCAACCTTCCCCAGTCTTCCACCAACTCCAGTCCAGTTAGGGTTGCAAACACAACCAGAGCATAAGCCAGATTTTGAGACAGGAAAGCAGCCCAAAGGGCTTGCTTACAAAGCTGTAACAAGGCAGCAGTGTTCTAACACCTGACTCAAATTAAGGGCCACTGGGACACAAAAAGCAGCAGCTTTCCTTGACGTGGCAAAGGCACAGCCCAGCAGGGCTGCCTCGCAGTTCCCTAACCCCATGTGTTCCTTCCTGAAAAGCTGCAGCCGCACATCAAGGGCACGTTTTGTCAGCTCCTATTCAACAAGCTCCAGGACTGGAAGGTGCCCCAGATCGTGCTCTGGATAATTAATTATCCCTGGGACTCACAAGCAGGATTCATGCTAATACTGTGCCCCCCTGGCTTGCTCAGAGGCAGGTGGGGGACACCGTGGCTGCTCGGCACATGGACACGCTGCCAGTGTCTGCGCAGCCCCAATTCCCAAGTAGGGCACCAGAGCTGCATCTATCAAAGCACAGAGCTTCAGGTCATTTATTTACTAGTTCTCTGGATTCTGGACTAAAGAGTCCAGATTTATCACAGTAGCTGTCTTCGCACCTAAATCCTGAGGTAACACAGACGTACATACACACATGGCTTATCCCATGCCCAGGTATCACAGCAGTGAGTACAAATGGGTCCTAACTTCAAACTAACCATCACCCAGCTCCTTAAAGAATCCCTACCCGGGCTTTTAGAGTCCAAACAAGTGCTAGATACACAGGAATTCCCCAGGGAGACTTTACTGGTCCAGCATTACGAAGGAAGTGCCAATCCAGTATCAACTGGATTGAAAGAGCTGTCTCAGACCAGCTCTTCTTAAATTCATATGCAACGAGCACATGCATATACAGCACTAAGGTTGTTAAGTAAAAGGCCAGAGAAAGTATCTTGGGTTTAGCCAAGCCCAGTGTTACCACTCTTACCAGCAATGGCTACACTCGAGTGTAATTCTGACCAAGTAACCAGGAAACAACAAAGAGAACCAGCTTTGAATGAGTTCATGGCGTGGTCTAATATGCTGAATGTTGAGTCACAGCCCTCACATCTGCTTCAAAAAGGGAAACAGAACACACAGAGCCCCTTATGGCACACAGAGCTCTTCCAGGGCACCACAGAAGTCCTTCAACACAAGTAAGAAAAGGCCAGCAATCAATAAATATTGAAAATTACAAATACTGTTTGCCTTAGCGCACAGTTTTTCATCTTCAGCAAGAATGAAAGTGGAATTAAGCTGGACTGAACCTGCATGCAGAGGAAAAGGTGAAGGTTTACTCAATAATTTGCCTGACAGTTTTGGAAATATTAGTCCATAGACTTTGAGCTCTCAACTGACTCAAAGCAATAAAGTTCCCCACTTGCCTTCAGCAAGTCCTGGTTTTCCTGCCTTTAACGGGGAAAGCCAATACTAAAATTTTTATGAATAGGAGCAATTCTGTATTTCAACTGAACTACTTCCTTCCCTCTACCTCACTAATACCAAATTTTTGTGGTTACCTTGAAAGACTATGTTTTGTCTTTCCAAAAACCTTCACTGGCCAGAGTTCCTCCAGAGGAAAGAACATCTGATCTAGGTCTGCAGCACAGCCATAACACTGGGATTGTTAGGAGGAGATGGGACTAGAAGGCTTCCCTACATCAGGTTTTTATCCTCCTTGTGTTTTGCTGCACTGCTACAAAAAACTGCACATTTCTGGAGCCGACAGAGAGTGCAAAAGAAAACATATTTCTCACATGCAGACCACAGACAGGAATGTTCCCACAGTCCTCTCCATATCAATCACTTGCTAAGAGGCAGGACCACAAAGGCGTGTGATGGCCACTACAATCCTGGTGATGCTCCAAGTCATAAAGAGTTCCTGGGCAGGACACCGGCAGTTGCCCAACATACACTCCAAACCGCCTGAACTCCATAAATGCACGGCTAAATAAACACAGCACCAGAAGAAAGGATTAACTCTCTACTCACAAGGAATCCAAGGATTAGCTTCACAGCTCCAGTTTTTGAGTTGTAGCAGAGATAAACCTTTCATTCCAGAGATTTAAACCAACTCCCAGAAGCATCAAGAGTCCCATGCTGCCCCACGCCTATGTTCTGGAGTTTATCTTGTTCCTCCCCACCCCCGAAAAGGAGTAAGGCTTTCCTTGCATTCCAGCTGCTGGGGACAAAGTAACACTGTGTGAAGGACGTGACAGAACAAGTCCCCACCACAGCACAGGCCACCAAGGTCTCTGACGCAGCACAGCCGAACTCCCTCCGGCAGCTGAACATCTCTGTCCCTTCCAAAACACATCCTCAGCCTCCCCTGCAAACACACCCCAGCAAGGAAATCCAAAGTCCATGGTGGCCTCCAAAGGCGACTCAGGCAGCACCATCACCCTACAAGAAAAGGGTTTTTCCACAGGAGATGAGCCTCGGAACTCCGAGCAATGGGGAAGGATCTTCCCCTCAATTACAGGCAATGACACCCAAAATCAGGCTTGTCCGACAAGGTTCTTTTGCAGGGACCTCTTTTCCAAACACCGCTATTACTGAGGCAGGAATTCCTGGGGAAGAAAACAAAAAATGTCATTGGTGCAAGTGGGATTTTATTGTAAAGGCAATGAGGCCACAGCTGAGCAGAGGCAGGAGGCTCCGAGCCGTGCGAGCACAGCTTCCACCCCACGGCTGGATGCCAGCAAGAGGCAGCATGCACAGCACTGGCAAATGGCAATGTCACAGCATCAGGGATTTCAAGCAGGTTTAGAGCAGATTTATTGGTGTAATCCTAATAATGCAAATAAAGTCAGATGCAAAACTGGCATAAGTTGCTACATACGGAAAAACCTCCCCACGTTCTCCCTTCATCAATGTCTGTTACTAAAGCACAAGCCTGTAGAGTCACCCTTTTCCTCCTTTCTCACAGCAAGGGCTTTGGAGGCTCCAGTGACACCCCTATGTCCCACTCCCACACTACCCCTCCTGTCAGTAGGTTCAGATGCTTCCAGGCCCTGAACCTTCAGCCAGCTGGTATGTTTCCATAAGCTTAGTTTTTGTTGGTGAACAATTTTCCTTTCTGCTCCAGAAAAAGGGACATACATAGCCCAAATAAAAATAAAAATTAAAAAAAAAAGAAACCAAAAAACCCCAACAATGGGAACAGTGTCTAAATGTACAGCACAAGGAACTCAGCAAGGGAAAAATATTTTCCTTTTGGCTGTTGTTAAGTTTTATTAACACTATTATTTGAACACCTACATGTAGAAAACAACAATTCCTAAAGGAAAGTACTACCAGTCTTTCTATACACAAACCTGCATTAGTGGCTACATTCCAGATACTAATTAAATGCATCCTGTAACAATAAAATTCTCTTCGGACTTACAAATAATTCCAAAGACTTGATCCAAAACCTACTATCAACTTTGTGTTTAGTGTGTTCCCCCCACATTAGTTCCAGAACCAGACTTCCCATAGCTGCTACTTCTTCCCAAGTTCTCCATCCCAACAGAGTCTCTGGCAGAGATGCATGTTCACTGAGCTCGTGGTATGTGTCCAATCTCCAGAACATTTGAGGATTACGTTGCATTTCAACCTGTCCACTGGAACAATGGGCATTTGTTACAAAAGAGGCAGCAAGCAGTCATTTACACACACAGTAGAAGCGGCACTTGGCCAGGATGCGTGAAGGAAGATGTTTTCATGGCTGACAAAGGGATAAGCTCCATGAGGAGAACAAGTTATCCAGGAGGCAGGCAGCTGCTCAGAGGCAAGCACTGCTCTATCGTGTGACCAAGCCTAGAGGCACAAAGTGCGAAGAAATGCCAGGTAACACAGATCAAGTACAGCAAATGTCCTTGGAGCCTTCTGTCATTAAATCCGCAAAGATCCTCACAGTTAAGTGGTGCACATCAACTTCTGCAGAGTGAAGGCTTGCAAAGGGGTAGCTATGGTCTAAGGTTCCCCTCAGCTGTGAGGATACACTTTGTTATTAAAACCAGACTTCAGAGATGTTTTCAGCCCTGCCACAGAGAGGATGGATGAGCAGAGAGCAAATAAACCACAATTAGTGGGAGGCAGGCACCGATCCTGCCCTATGTGCTGTCAAAGGCTTCCCATCCGCATTCCAAGGCTCCCAAACACCTTTGTGAGCTGGACCTTTGGCTTTTGGTATCTCAGTCATCCTCCGGCTGCAGTGTCGCGACAGTTTAATTAAAAGCAGGAGCCTGAAAAGCTGGAAAGAGGCTGGGAGTGCTGCTGGGTTCACATCCGGCTCTGGAGTCTGGTGCCGAAGAAAGGCGTCCATTCCTTTGGCTGCAGAGAAAGCGCCCAACACCAGCTCCCGAGCCAGGGGACAGGTCTGTAGTGGGACTGAGCTGCCCTGGAGCTGCAAGATCAACTCATCTGGCATGTGCCCAGACAGTCCAATTACCTGGAACAAGGAAATTGTCCTCCCAAACAACAAAGATGCTGCTAAGGCTCCTTGGGAAAAGCCTGTAGCTAAAAACATCTCCCTGTGCTGCTCCCCACTTCTTGTTTGGTGCATGCAGCAGACGAGTATTTAATGCATTTCTGCTACTTTGGAGTGTCCTGCCGAGAGCCCAGTGCAGCTCTGCACAAGAGCCAGGCTTTAGGAACTAAGTGGGACACTTCCAAACATTACCCTGCGCTAATCCAATGTTATTTTTCCCACAGCAGCCCGCTGCTCACAAGACCGTTGGCAGAGATTTGCAAACCACTGGCATTCACCCACATTCTCTGGAATTGTGTCCTTCCAAATTCATAAATTATTCCATACGCAGGCTGCTGCAACATCCATTAGCTGTTGGAGGAGTCCTGCTAGAAGGTTAAACTGGAGCCAGTATCCACCCCCACAGATTAATTAATGCTGGCCACCACATTCTGCTTCGACAGTCCACCTCAGCCATGTCTGCACTTTGAAGGGAAAGCAGAAGCAGCTGGATTCAGATTTAATTTTAATTTCTGCCCTCCTGTCAAGACTTGTGCTGTAGCAACCCATGCCACTGCTTGTAACAGAGCAGTGTTAAATGAAACCCACACTTCCAGGGTTGTTCTCCCATACACCCCAAAAGCAAACAGACTGAATTCTCTGGAGTACTACACTCCTGGACAGTCCAGCTGCTCGGATTTCTCCAGAACAGTCAAGGTAAACACAATCCAAAGTCTTGCAACCTTATGAATACAGATGATACATATTGCAGTGCTCTTGGTTGAAATCCATAGCTCAAGGACAGCGTCTGGAACGGAACATCTTGCAAGGCTGTTTCTCTCAATAACAACAATAAGCAAGAGGGTTTGCCATTAGCTTGTACCTCCCGCAGTTACTTTACACTGTAGCTTTTTGTGCTTGCAGTACTCAGATTTCTCATCCCCTTTTTTCCCTCAACCCCTCTTTTTCCCTGGAAGCACCAGGACAGGCAGTAGGACACGTCAGGTATCCCTCCAGTAGCAAAGCCCTGGGCTGTTCAGCCTGGGCGAGTCGCTGTGCCAGCACACAGCACACAGCCACTGAGCACGAGTCCCGCGTGGAGCAAGAACGACTGTGACAGATCAGCAGGCTCCGCTGCACCGGGCTCAGCTCCTGCAGCAGCCAGGCTGTAAAGACCTGACAGAGCAGGTAAATCCTGTCACAAATTTATGGAGCCAAACCTAAGGATTTGGGAAGACAAACACACCCGAAGGCAAATTAAGCCTGCTCCAGGCAAGCGCTTCCTGCAGAGGTCTAGGGAAGATTAGCTCACATGAAGAAGCTCCTTGCTCTGACATGCTCTGTAACTCCAAGTGTTGCAGACCCGCCTATCCCAAAACTGGGGCACAATTCCCATGTGCGGTGCACGTTTTTGCCCTTGGCTCGAGTTATTTAATGAGATACCAAAGCAAGGGATCTGCTGCTGCATATTCTTTATTAAGATTGCAGTCTCCACCTCCACGTTGCTCAAAGCAGGAGGTGATGCACGAAGCCAGAAGCAGCCCTGCCTGGCTTGCTCATATCCCAGAGCAGCTGGGGTCTGACAGATAAATACCTGCTGAGGAACTTGGGAAGCCTTCAGAGAGGAAGACTAATGCCCAGCTCTTCTTCCCATGGCTGTCCAGGAGAAGGAGCTGGGTCTGTACATGCAGCATGAGGGCTCCCACGTCACACACCAGCACAGCTCAGGAGCCTGTGCCTGCACCTGGCCAGCAGCTCATGCCGACCCCAGGAGAGTCAGCGCAGGCTGGAGCAGCCCTTCCTTGGGCACTTGATGCCTTAATTCACATTTTCTCAGGTCACCCAGTAGCCCCTGAGGGTGCAAACTGGAGCATAAACCTCAAGAGCTGGCTTGCACAACCTTCCTACTCACACAGTACCCAGGAGGATGGCACACATCCAGCCATCTCCATCCTCCTTCCTTCCATCCAGCACCACCGAACTCGAGACGCTGGGCCACAACCCTCCTCTGCACGGCACTGCACCAAAACGGGAATGTAAGGCTCCAGCCCTGAGCAGCTTCCAATTGCCAAGATGTTTCAGCACACACAGCTCAGAAAAAGATACATTTACCACAGTGTGGATACTGACAACATCCACACGCCGTTCCCTTGGGACTCCTTACTGTGTATTTTACACAGGGACCAACCACCTACTTCATGCCAGAAACATTTTCTAGCCCGTGTAAACTTTATAGTTCCCTTCAAACTGAAACCAAGACAGCACGTAAACTGTATCACAGCTAGCCTGGATTTATACTTCTGGCTTTCTGGCTCAACGCACTGGAAGAAATCATCAGGTTACTTGGTTAGGTTATGAAAAAATACTGCTTTCCTCAGGTTATATCAAAATCTTGTAAAGCACATCCCACTGGAAAAAATGCTTTTCTGAGCTCCATTCCTGGCAAGGCCAAACCTAGAGGAAATGTAGCTGTGTTCAGTAACAGACAGGAGTCACATGGCAACCCACAATTTCAAATAATGTTTTGTTTAAGCAACAAAACACCTCTGGCTTTGTGTTTAAACGGTTCTGGCCTACACCAGAGAAATTAAGTATCTCTTAGGAATGCTCTGTGTGAAAATTGCCCTCAATTGCATTCACGCAAACCCAGAGAAACAAAGTCAGAGTTACTCACACTGCTCACCTTTAAACCCCTCCTCCTTATTGTTACATCTCCTTGAAAACACAACTTGCATATTACCCTATTTGAATAGTTATTTTCTTGATGGTAGTTTTAATTAAAAGCATTAATCTGGTAATGCCTCTGTGCCACAAGAGTTCACTCGATTTGGTGCAAAAGGGCGAGGTCTGCAAAGGTGACTACGGTGTGCTATTAATTTCACTGATCACAGCTTGGCACCTCACAAAACAAGGGAAGGAATTATCTCCTGCTTTACACACGGAGAAAACAAAGGCACACCAAGACAAAGGCATTTGCCCAAGACCACACGCCAAATCAGAGGCCGAAACACTTGCAGCATGTCAGCCACACAAGCCCTAATCCCAAGTGGCTCTTGTAATTGCTGCTCTAATAATTAATAATTGCTCAACTCCAAGTGCTGAATAGCAGGAGTGCTTTCCAGCCGGGTGAATATTCAGCTACCTGGAAATACACAACCCAAGGTCCCCTGACAGTACTACTCAATCACATTATCAGAAACCGACGTGAATCATTCCAATTGTTCAGTGACCATCAACTGTGCATCCCAGAAGGAGAGGCATTTCTCTGAAAAGTAGTTTATTTTTTTACTTTCAGCCAGGTTCTTTGTAATTCAGTGTATCAGGAGAGTTTACCACAGCTTCGCTGAAGAGCTGCTCCACAGCCTAAGCACACACTTCTTCCATGAAGGCTCTCCCCAGCACGAAACAGCTCTCGGATCTGGTGCCACTTTCTGCCTCCACTAGACACCAGGGACTTGTGCTGCAATCACCAAACCCTTCCCTTTCCCACAAGGCTGAGCCAGGCCTGCGAGAAAGGCAGGAGCATGCCAGGGCTCACTTGAAGATGGAAAGATTTAAGGGAGCAGGGGGAGAAAAGAACCGACACAAATTAGGTCAAATGCTCCTGAAAAATGCCAATTACTTAATATATAGTGATAGCACTCTGATATCATTTAATCTTAGCTTGCCATTGTCAGATATTAGCTGAAATTCCCTGCTTTGCTCTGACTGCCATATTAAAGTGTCATGTATTTAATATTAATGAGGTAGATGAAACAGAATGAGACTAGGCTGGCATTTTCTGTGACAAAAGACAGCTTGTGGCAGAAAAGCATTCATTTAAAAGCACTAGGGATTTTTCTTGGCTTAGAAATTACATACAAGATACAGGAAACCAACAAAACCCTTTCTAAATGTAATTAAAAATCTTAATCTTCTGATTCTATAAGCTAACAAAGGCACAATGGTTGATTGGTTGTTTCTTCTGCTAAAAAAACTCACAGTACCAGCAAGCTGAGATACCTGGCCAGAATTATGGGAAGCTTTGGATAAAATGCTGAAACAGGATTTGAAAAACTACTTTGTTTCTCCCCCCTCCAGTATCCATACCCTTGTGCTTACATTTAGGCAAAAAAAAAAAATAATCTCAGAGCTCAGAACTCTGACTGCCCAAAAAAGCAAAGGCATAATGAGGCCTGCCATAGGCCAACCTGGACATGAAACAGATTTGAAGGAGGAAAACGCAGCAGCCAGTGGATGTGGTGGTGAAGTGGTGTGATTTGTCACCAGACGATATTGCAAAATCCCTGCTCCTCTTGGGGTCTTGACACGAAGATTTGAGGACTGTGCATATGTTCAGTCCCAGATGGCTGCCTTAAGCCTTATAATCACTCCCAGCATCTACAGTGAGCAATACCTGCTCGCAGTATGACAACCTAATCTTTTCGCTGTAAAAGCTCAGAATAAATGAGCACTGCTTCCAATTATTTAATTCAACAGTTTCTGACAATGCCAGCCTTGACACCTCAAACTAGGAACAAAACAACAACAAACACTATTGAAAGCACATTAGCCATACTGTTTCTATGTTCATTCCACAGATATCCAAGAAATGTAATCCTACCAATTAGAACTAAAGGAGACAACAGAGAAAAGAAAACCTTTCATCATGGATGAAGCAAGAAAAGGAAAATCCAACTACATTTATGCACAACCTCTTTACTGGCAACCCAGAACATTTCCTAGACACATCCAGGCGATGTGAGGAAATCCATGTTCCTGCAGGGAGATGCCAGGAATAAGTGTCAGTCATAACCTGGTACCTTCACCTTTCCAGGTTGCAAGTTTCTCATTTCCAAGCTAGTCTGTTGCCTGCCAAATTTTGTCCTAGAAAAATTCAGCCAGGACCATCAGCCTGACATTGTTCATTCATCTGAAAGCTGCCAAAAGCTTCCAGGCTGACTCAAATCAGAGGAGAAGGGTTTACATGGGGGTTGAAAGGAGATGATTTGTGTGCTTCAAAACGCAAAGACATGTCTGTGGCTACAGGTGGGAACCTCTATCTGGAAGGCTAAAAGCAGCCCTGCAATTCCACCTCTCCTGCAGTTCACACTCTCGTATTTCCTGCGAACCACTCTCTGCGCTACCCTGCAGAAGAGGGAGCCACAAGCTCGTGGGGTCACCAAGCAAGCCATCCAGCCAACTCCATCCTTTCACTTTCTCTACAGACAAAAACAGAGCTGCCACCACCAGACTGACAGAAACTTAATTCAAGCCAAGTTCATGTGCTTACACAAAGCATCTTGTGCACTTGGTGCATTCAACACATCTGGCAAATAAGTTTCGTCGCGTCTCTTGCTTACAGAGGATGTTGTACTTCACTTTGCACCCAGTGAAGCCACCAGTGAAACACCCAGACTTGGCAGAACACCTTCAGATCTACAGAGAGCCCCAAACAGTCAGGCAAAGCATTTACAAAGATCCTGCTCAAGAGACAAAACAGTTCCTCACTTCCACACCCATCATGCGAGAGAGGTTAATATAATTCCTGAATGAAAGACATGAGAGGCATGCAGATTTCCAGGAACAATTTATATTAGAACTACTGCCATGCACAGGAATCAGTTCTCAGGAGCCGCTGGCAAAGCGGGAAACAACTGTGGCAAAACCAAAGTGTTTTTAAACCAAGTCTTCTTCTATTAGCTTGTGCCAAGTATTCATGAGCAGATCTGGTAAAGAAATAACCCACAATTACAGTACTTCAGTAACATATTTCCAGCAGCTAGATCCCATCTGAAAATAAATTCAGAATCAGAAAATCCAATTAGACAATAGAAAGATCTAAAGAAACTGTAAGCTCAGATGGCAGAAAGCACCAACTCCCCAAATACAGCAGCAGTCTGCTCTTTGACAGCACCTTATGCGGGATGCTACTACAGAAAACAAAAACCTTAAGCCTGCAAGAAAAGATGCAGCTTCTTCCTATTTTCAGACACTTCAAGAGCTCTAATTGCTAAGATCCTAAGACTATGTCGCCAAAAACATGGGCACAGCCTGTATTTTTAAGTAAGGAGTCCCAAAGATAGTTTAAGACTCATAAATCAGAGCTCAGCAAAATAACGCTACTACCAGGGAAAGGCAGTAATGGCCTTTGGACTACAGCTTGTGCCAGCAGAGCACCACTTACATGGGATGAGCACAGCACTCCAGAGAGGGAGAAAGCTTCCAGGAGGGCTAGGTACTGCAAAAGGAAAACCATAGGGAGCTGTTCTTCCTTCTTGTGGCTCTTCCTTCAGCACTTCATGCACGGCCAAGTGGACCTTGCCTACACCCACGTTCATCATGCCTGCCCAAGCTGTGGATGAGAACAGTTCTGGCAACACAAGTCCTGGCCCCGTGGTGCAGAGGATGGGGAAAGGCATCCAGATGGGATGAAGCAGCCAAGAAGGACCATCTCGTATGCCCACTGTATAGTGGATGCAAACAAGTACTTACTCTCTATGGAGCAAGAACAACATTTGGGGTAAACTTTTGTTAACGCTGCTGCTAGCTAAGACAGCAAGACGCCAAAGTTGGTTCTGTGTCTCTGCTCCAGAGCCTCCTGCAGCAGCATTAGCCCTGAACTCTTCCCGTGCCGTGGTGTTTGTCTGAACCATTATTACGCATCACTTACTCCAGTAGGCTGGAGAGCTGCTCACAGAGCTGGAAGCGAAGGCAGCTACACAGCGTACCTAAAAAAAGCTTCGAGTACTATTGGGAGGCTTTTTTTGTTTATTTTTACATCACCTGGTTGCATCCAACTGTTCTACACTGAAGCTGCTTCAGTATCTTTTCCTGGAAGAGCCCCTGTAGCTCATAGGACTGAAGCTAGAGCCAAACCACGCCAAGGGCAAGGCTGGATGAGACTGCAGCATTTGCCAAGCCAACAGAAGACCCTGTGCCCTCGGCATCTCTCCTGCTAAGCAAGCGCTGAGCAGCCTCACGCCCATGCTCTAAGAATCACCTCGAAAAGAAAAGCCATAGAAAGGGCACAAGAGAAGCAACAACACTTAGATGGCTTCAGAGTGGACAGCCAGCCAGGAAAGCTCTCTCTCTCAGGGGCTACAGGGGTGGGAAGGGGACATATAAAACATGCCTCAGCTCTGAGTAAATATTTTTATTTCTCAGATTCATGCTGCTTACTTAATCAACTCCCATCATTATTTTAGGGGTCTTACTCAGGCACTAAAATTGCTTCCCACCATCTCACCTACACAAAGCGAGGACTTTCCAAGTATCTCCACCAGATCCTGACTCCAGCTCAGCTTGTTCACACTGGAAAAGCTAGAGGTCCTGAGCATGTGGTGGGCTGGACACAAAACCTGCCCCAAGACCAAGGCTGTGCTGAAATGAAAGCAAGGAGGAGGCAGGTTCCCACCATTGTTAACATCAACAGGAGCAGCAAGAATTGTCTGAAAGAATTTCCTACTGCAAACAAGGCACCGAGGTGAATAAAGGAAACAAAAAGGTCACAAACTAAACTACAGTCCTGTGTGCACCACCCAGGGCCGCTTCCTTGGTGCAGACAGCTGAGCCAGGCCAGGCCCAAAAGCCCCACTTGGCAGAAGCAGGCAAGGAAGCCAAACCCCGTGCCCTGGCCACCTCAGCAGCCCCAGCAGTGCCACCCACACCCACAGCACCACCACACTCATTGTGAGGAGAGCCTGCAGCCCCGCGATGCAGAAACACGGGGTAACCCCTTCCCTGGCGCGCATCTCTTGTCCCAAGCCAGGGGTCATGGTGGCCCTGCGGCACACAGCAGCACACATGGATGTGGCTCTCCAAAGGTGCTGCCCCCAGCTCCTGCTGACCCCAGTGGGTGTCAGCAAATCTGCTGCTCAAAGACAAAGCACAGAGGCTTCAGCCCCGCTCTACCTTCCCATCTCACTCTCCTTCCTCCCCTCCATGGAAACCAGCAGTCTCTCATTACCAAGTATTTTTAAAACAGATTGAAGAATACACTGTGCTGTTTAATCTCTCAGATAATGTTTTCTATGGTTCTCATGTAAAATCTGCATTCCAGCTTGATTTTCCCTCAGTTTTTGTTCGACTTGGAGAAGGGGGTACACCAGTGTATACTCTTGAGTGAACATGAGTCTCACTCCTGTAACACAACCAAGCTCTGGTTCTGCAAACATTTAGGATAAACACATAAAGAGAAGGGTAAGTAGGCCAGAGCCCTCTTCCATGCTCTGATCTACTAAGAAACCATCCGACACTGGTCAAGATGCTGCAAATCAATCCAAGAGGAAGAAAAGGGTCCCCTATCCAGCACATCTCAACAGTTTCCAGACTGTTGCTTATGCATGCCTTTACATTTGCATGCTGAGATCAGCCACCATTAAGTCAAATGAAATTACAGGCAGCACATTACACATGTGCCTTCACATCTGGGGGATCAGGGCCTTAAAAAGAGAGCCGCCCATCCTACCAAAACACGCCCTGCTCGGCTACAATTAAACACAGACACTTCAGAGCAGTTTGCTGAAGTTATTTCTTATGCATACTTTTACAATTAACATAATGTCATATCCTGCCAGGATGTAAAGGTTGTGACTCAGGAATGTTATCATCGTTTTAACTCAAACTGACTCGCTTTTGGTTTCATTCCTTTCCTTTTTCTTTCCCCCTTTCTTTAATTCTCCCTCCAAAAAGATGCATGACACTCATGGCTCAACTTAATTTTGTAATAAAGTTGGAAAGGGAAACGTTCACCAGTCTTGCCTTGCTCTAACATATAATTAACTATTTCTTCCAACTCCCTGCCACCCTCCCAGCAACACAACAGCAGCATGCAAAGTGGGAGCAGAGAGGATTAGATAAGAAGGTACACAAGACAAAACATCCCCAACATCTCTTGAATGCCAGCCCACTGTCCTTTCTTCTCTTATCACCCCAAGATAAAACAACTCCCTTGCCTGATTCTGGAGGATGGAGGGTCTGCCCACCAGCTGCTTGCGAGGAAGCCGAGTACCCTCCTCTTTCCCTCTCCCACACACACATGCTTCTCATGCTGAAGGATGCTTTATCCTGCAGTCAGTCCCACTGGACTGGACTCAGTGGTCCATAGACAAGAATTCGGTTTAACTGGTGCAAAACCCTCTGTGGATGTCATTCTTGGATGGCCCATGGACTTGGATTAACCAAAAAAACCCCAAGAGGCTCAGGAGCAGCACCAGTTTAACATAATAACCAAAAAAAAAAAAACCCAAAACCCAAAAAAACGCCAGACACATCCACAAGAACAATTAGCAATCACATCTTGCAATAAACCATGTTCCTGAACCTATTCATGCTGCAAAGTTACTGCTCCACACAAAGCCAAAAGGCTCTGCTTGGCAATACCCTTCAGCTTGCCCTAAAAAACCATCTGAAGCCGTGATTTCAATGCATATTCTTACACTGAAAGACAAACTTCAATTTCCAAGCATGCTTTAGACCTTCAGATCAAGGAAACATTTCAGAAGAAGCTTTACAAATGGCTGGTATAATTTATAGGTATTCTGCTAAGAAACATCAGCTCTTATTTTGCTTAGCAGCATAACTTCCCCACCTCCAGTAACACCATTAACCCCATCTCCATACATTTGCTTTGCCACATCAGAGGAACCATACAGCCCCGCAGATCCATAAGCACATAATAAACGCTCAAAGAAACTTGTCAAGTCCTCGTCACATCTTGAACGCAGACCATTTTCTTATTTTGAGAGGGAGTCACATTCAAGTCCTCCACTCGTGGGCAACATCTATGCTACTCCCAAGCACTGAAAAAGTTACCGGGAAGTCGATCAAGTCTCTCCCTCCCCCGGCCGACGATGCACAAAAGTGCATTCAGTCTGCTCACGGTGGAGTTTCATTCACGTTTCTGCAAGCTGGATGCAAGAGAGAGACTTGCTTTTCTTTTTCGGCATCTTTTAATTTTTGTGGGTCTGGGGTTTTTTTAACTTTCTCCCTGTGAAGGGGAAATCTTTTGTCTTTCTCAACACGAACGTAAAAACTCTCCCGGCCACCACATCCCCAGAAAAACGGTCACGCTGGGAAATGCAGGACATGCATGCCCCTCGGAAGACTTCCATGCCGGGGCTGCCGAGCCTTGCCCGCCGCAGCCTCCCGGGAACCGCGGGCACGTCCCGCCCGCCGGCTGCTCACCCCGCACGGGGCACAGCCCTTCCCGCTCTCAGCTTTTCCCATCCATGGGCAGCGGCGGGGCACCGACCACCTCCGCCGCCTCCCCGTGCCCGCGCGGCTCGG